>MCJB01005225.1:122837-236576 GCA_002018475.1 Nicotiana obtusifolia
AAAAGAAAGCCAAAAACAAAAGCCCCAAAGGCAAGAAAAAGTCAAAAGGCAGAGTCCCATATGGGCAAGCGGTCACGATAAATTTTGCAAATTGAGTCCTTTGGTTCAAGAAAGGAATCGACTTTCAGAAAAACCAAGCAAGAAGCGGAGGTTCTCACCGAAAGTTGGGTCAGGATCAAGTTATCAGAACCATCAAGGCCACAAAACCAATCACCATTTCAAACTAACAATTGCTCTTTGTTTGAAAACAGGAAATTGGTGCAATTCAAATCCACCTCGCAAGAAGCAGGTGTAACCAGAAGGAAAACTGCGCAAAGGCTAAAAGCAGCTTGGCAGCAATAATCATAGGGAAGTCCTCTCCAAACTCTTTTCTGCATTATTTTGGATCTCTTTGGCATAATCCAAAGACTTTTGTTTTTCTTTTATCCCCGGCATAACCCCTGGACCTCCCTGGCATAATCTAGGGACCTTTTATTTTTCCTTTATCCCCAACATAACCTGTGGATTCCCCGGCATAACCCGTGGATTTCTTTGGCATAACCCAAAGACTTTTGTTTTTCTTTTTATCCCCGGCATAACCCCCGGACCTCCCTGGCATAACCTAGGGACCTTTTATTTTTCCTTTATCCCCAGCATAACCTATGGATTCCCCGGTATAACCCGTGGATCTCTTTGGCATAACCCAAAGACTTTTATTTTTCTTTGTCCCCGGCATAACCCGTGGACCTCTTTGGCATAACCCAAAGATCTTTATTTTCTTTTCTCCCCAGCATAACCCGTGGATCCCCGGCATAACCTGTGGATCTCTTTGGCATAACCCAAAGACCTTTACCTTCATCCCCGGCATAACCCGTGGATCCCTTTGGCATAACCCGTGGATCCCTTTGGCATAACCCGTGGATCCCTTTGGCATAACCCAAGGGTTTCAACCCTCATCCCCGGCATAACCCGCGGATCTCTTTGGCATAACCCAAAGACCATGTCCTTCGTCCCCGGCATAACCCGTGGACCTCTTTTGGCATAACCCAAAGATCTTTATTTTTTTTCTCCCTAGCATAACCCGTGGATTCTCCGGCATAACCCGTGGATCCCCGGCATAACCTGTGGATCTCCTTGGCATAACCCAAAGACCTTTACTATCATCCCCGGCATAACCCGTGGATCCCTTTGGCATAACCCAAAGGTTTCAACCCTCATCCCCGACATAACCCGTGGATCTCTTTGGCATAACCCAAAGACCATGTCCTTCGTCCCCGGCATAACCCGTGGGTTTCTTTGGCATAACCCGCGAACCTCTTTGGCATAACCCGAAGACCTTTATATCTGTTATCCCCGGCATAACCCGTGGACTCCTTGGCATAACCCAAGGACCTTTTACTTTTTCCTGGCATAACCTAGGAATTCTTTTTCTTTTCCCCAGTAGAATATGTCGATATTACCCTCGGCATAACCCGAGAACTTTACTTTCTTTAGCATAACTCGGTTGGCAGCATAACCTGGCAATCTCTCATTTACTTTTAGACCTTTAGTTACAAATAACTCACAAAGTCGTCCCAATAGAAAACGGGGGTAGGATAATTCTGTTGTTGATTTGGTATCTGAACAGGTTTCTCTTTGAGGTACAAAGTCCGAGGTGGCTCAGAGAATGATTCTCCATCCAGAATAAAGAAAAGAAAAGAATGAAAGAAAATAAATTCAAATGTTACGATGAACAAGGATGCGACATATTCAAAATTGAACTGAAGTCGCAAGCCTTGCATGTCTCGCCTTGATTCAAAAATTGAAGAAAAACCAGCATCTACAGTTGATGAGCATCAAGATTCAGATCAAAGTCTGCTTCGAAAATCAGCTAAGACTCAAGTTTAAGTTTCGAGAGATTTATAGATAGGAATCTTGTAAATCATAGCTGATAGGTATAGTTAGTTTAGCTTTTTGTTTCCATCTTGGTGTAATAAGGAGCGCAGCAAGCAATAACAGTAGCAGCAACGAAATCACAGCTTCATGGTAGTCCCAGCTACCAAAAACTTCCAGAACTACACTGACCCGATTCCTTCATAGCCAAGGATATGTAGGCAACCCTTGAAGCAAGGTGCGGTCAAACTCTTTTCAAAAAAAAAAAAAATGCTTCTCATAGAGTATAGGATAGGCAAAAATCCCGCAGAATTACTCATTTTATCTTTGCCCGAAAACTCTTCGTGTCTCCGAGCAAAGAGGGGCAGTTGTGAGCACGTGATTTTTGCCGTGATCAAAACACTCTCATAAATCAAATAAAATAGGTTTTAATTAATTATTAACCATTCTAGGAATTTTGTTAGATTTTTATATTTATTTGTTAATTAATTAATTCATGAAAATACCTAAAAATATCATGCATTGCATTTAGATATATTTTTACACCTCTAGGATTGAATTAGTAATTAATTATTTTACAAAATTAAAAAATCATAAAAAATGATTCGTTTTACAATTTCCTTAATTTCAATCTTCAACTCTTAGATTCAAAGGTTACTTTAATTTTTATCAATAGATGATTTAGATCAATTTTTGTATTTAGGGGAATTAAGATTTTAGTTACTAAGCAATCTAGTTATTAAAATTAAAAGGGGAGTTTAAAATAAATAATTAAGGAGTACAATTAAAAAGAAGAGGAAATCGGACTGGGCTGGAGTTAAACCAGCCCAGATTAAAATCAAAGCTGAACCAAAAGCCCAATCAAGAAATCAACCGGGCAGCCCAATACTCTTCCCCATATACCAAACGACCCCGTTTCCCCTCTCCAGATTTGATCCGAGCCGTTGATTTCAACAAAATCAACGGCCCGGAACTACCCTACCACACGTATATAAGTGTTCCAAAACCTAACCCTACCCACTTCCGCCTCCAACCTCAAACACCCTCTCCTATGTCCGAAACCCTAGTTTCCCTCTTAACACAAATGACCATGGCTACTTCCCCTTCCAGAATCGCACCAAAATCAACCCAAAATATCATCCACAAACATTATCCAAGTACCAATCAACCTCCTTTTCCCCAAAATCAGAAATATCTCAATAAAGTCGTTAAAAATAAGAAAATCCGACAACCTTAATCAAGTCTTGAAGATTGATTTTTTTGACCAAAAAGAGCTTTAGTCGTGTGTTCTTGACAAGAACACACGATTAAACCTAATTTTGGTCTTGAAATCACTGACTGTTAAAAGCTCTTAGCCGAGGTAATTTTTTATTTTTATTATTCTGTTTGTTTTATCATCAGTGTTTTTAGGTTTCATCCTCTTCTACACCTTTTCTTTAATTTGTTTTTGTTTTTCGGTATGGCCACGTTTTAAAGAGGCTATAAACATAAATAGCCTCTGAAAACGTAAGCCCAAAAGATTAGGTCCAAAACTAGTGTTGGTTTATTTGCTTCGGGTCGGGTCACTCTTGACCCGCTGAGCTTAAAAGTTGGAAAGGTCTGGAAGTTTCTAGCAACAGTTAAAATATAAAACAAAATGAAATATTGGGGGTGAAAGAGGAGATCCTAAAAGCTAAAAACGGATTCTGTTTTGGGAGATATCAGTCACATGCAAATCGGTTGGGAATGGGAAGGGGATTTTGGGCGTCTGAGTATTCTGTTTAAAGCATAACAGAAAATGGAATAAAAAACAAAAAAAAAAAGAAATCTAGAAGGGGGGAGGGGAGCCTGGCTTTTCAGATATAAAAAGGGACTGGGGGGAGCTCGAGAGGGGGACTGAAAAAGAGCCACAAAAACAGTCTCCTTTTTCTTCAATTACTACGTTGAGTATACCAACTGGTTAGCTGATATTTTGTTGGTTTTGCATTTTGAACAGGCTTTGCATTTGATTTCAAAAGAGTGAGTCGAGTGAGGAGCCGCGGTTTTCAATTGCTATTGCTGTTCTACTGGGGCTGTCTGCTTTAATTTAGGACCCATCTACTGCTATATAGGTATGTCCAAATACCTTTGTAAATTTGCATTAAAATCATGAATAAAATTGAAATGTTATGACCGAGTTTATAAGTCTAGCGTGTTCGATTGTTAAAGCTGCCTAAATCTGTCTCATACGATGTTGATACATGGCTTCAGTATACCTCTGTTGTTAAGTTAATGTTTGAAGTAAATCTGTCTCTGTTTGCCATCCATGATATGTAGAGTTATTCCAGAACTAGTTATCAATTTCGCATTGTAGATAACTATGAACTTTGAGCAGATCCTCGAAGATTCAAATTTAGGTTAATTTGATTGAAGTTTCCTTTTTATATAATTCGTATATTCTAAGTTCTCAGAAATGACTATGTTCACAAGCTGTCAATAGACCCTCCTTTAAAAGCTGTAAGGCTAGTATAGCCAATTGATATAGAAACCTGGCCTGTTCATGTATTTAGTTTTTTTTTATTTTCACCTTGCGCCAGTACATGAAGTTTAATAGTTTGTGTGATTTTGACAATACATAAGTGCTTGGGCAAAATCATTCCATTCATCATTGGATGGCAGAATTATCATTTTAGGATTCAAATGTAACTCAAAAACTGTTGTGTTAAATCTAGTTCAATCTTTCATTATGATAGAATGAGGATTGAGTTGGTACTCTTATTTTACTTTTGAATCGTTCTAGCCTCATGTGTTAAATGTATGGCATTACGTGAACATGGATGTGTTTCTAGAATCTGTATGCTTGTAATTCCTAAAAGCATTTGGGCCTAAAAGGGTGGCCCAATACAAGAGCAGAATTAATTCGAAATGATAAAACCTATTGACCTCCAACTGGTTCCAATGTCTAACTCTGAAGTCTGTTAAGTTTCAAATATGGCTGTTTCTGAAATCAGTGTTGGAAATCGAAACATGGTCATTTCTGAAATCAGTGATAAAATTAAAATAAGGCTGTTTCTGAAATCAGTGATAAAATGAAAGCGTGGCTGTTTTGGGATTGTTGCTAGAATTTAAAACATGGCTATCTCCTGAAATCAATACTAAAACCAGTGGACTTAGGTTGGGTGGCCTGTTTTGGGATTGAGATTAAGATACCTGGAACCCAATAGACCTATGGCCCAATTAGAAACAAATAAGCCCACTGCTGCTGGTTTTTGACAATTTAGACCCAAGAAATTCTTTTAATTAGTAGAGGTGTGCCATATAATCAATAACGATCACCGATGACCCTCTTAATAGCTAAAAATAAAAAAAAATAAGAATAATAAAGCCTTAAACACTTCAAACTTTCGTAGCTTGCTTTTAGGCGATTAACAACATTGTAACTATGGGTACGGTTCCCGTGACATAGTGATAATGCCAACCTTGAGGGTGCCTTTTAGGTGACTCGATTTCAATAATTTCAAATAGTAAAAGTGTTAAAATAATTTGAGGTGCGCCGCGCCAAATAAAATTTCAAAATGCATGGCCCTCGTTAATAAATACTAAAATCCTTAGAAAATCGAGGCGTGCTATTTAGTGAATTCCATGGCCCTCGAAGAACTAAAAATGCGTAGCTGCTTTAGGCGCGTTATTTAATTAAATTTTCTAAAACTCGGGTGCACATTTATGTGACCCAAATTCAAAATTCCGATGTTTAATTAAGAGATGTTACAAATTACGGGTGCATTTATGTGACGTGATGCGTAACATATTTTGATTAACATTGCAATTCTCCAATAATTTTAAAAGCGAAAAAGCTAAATGAAGTCAAATGCACTATAGGCTAATAATAGGTATTAAAATCAGATAATAAGCCGATTATAACAATTGAGCGACCGTGCTAGAACCACGGAATCCGAGGGTGCCTAACACCTTCCCTCGGGTTAACAGAATTCCTTACTTAGAATTTCTGGTTCGCAGACTTCAAAAAGAAAGTCGAAATCTTCCTTGATTTGGGATAAAAATAAATCGGTGACTTGGAACACCAATTAAATATTCCAAGTGGCGACTCTGATAAAATTAAATAAATAATCCCATTTCGAATAATGTCACTTTAATTGGAAAAACTCTTTTATATATTCTCTTCCCCGGGGATGTACGAAAAGAGGTGTGACACTACTCCACGGAGGTTAGTCTTGATACTTACTAGGTATCGTTGTGGTGTACTCAAACTACGCCTCTAGACGTTTTTGTGCAGATCCAGGTACCTCGGAGCGTGCCGGATTTTAGCTAGTTGCTTTTGAGCTGCTGAGGAGACTTCAAGGTATACCTGTCATCCCGCTTGCAGGCCTCAGAGTCACCTTCTGATATTACCTTTACTACTATTTATTTTCATTCCAAAGCAGTGTTGTATTTAGAGATTTCTAGTGTATTCAGTAGAGCTTATGACCCCGTACTACCGGTTTATGTATGTCTATTGATCAATTTTAGCTTTTATTATGTCATTTATCAGTTAAGTTAATAGCTAAGTTATTTATTTTTATTAAATTCTCAGCATATACTAGCCTAGTTTTAAAGATTAGGTGCCATCACGATTTTAAAGGTGAGATTTTTAAGTCATGACACAAAGGGAGTAGTACATATAGTAACTGACAAGCTATAATAATTTAAATTATACTGATAGTATAAAAGATTTAAAACTCATTTACTTTATATAACTTAAATCCAATAATTGCAAAAGGAGTATCGAAGCCTTTCAAACCCCATTTTGAACAATTGCTTCCGCACTTTTTCATTTTTCTCCTTTTATAGAAGGGCAAGTACATATACAACTTACTCTATACTAGGAGATCTTATTTTTAATATCAACGCATTTTATTCATTTCCAAAAAGATATTACAGCTGAATTGAGGAAATAGTGCAGCTACCAATCTTCTTAAGTCTAATCGGAAAGATAGCACAAGCTTCCTTAGATACAAGTTGAGATGCGGTAATGCATTTGGTGTGTGGACACTTAGATCTAACAATTCCATGCAAAATGCCATATCCAATTTATAACAAAAATTCCTGGTGGCTCAAAAATGAAGTTTTCCTTCCTTCTTTGGGAGACTCTCATAGCTGGTAGGCTCTATCTGCCTTCAGCCTTTAGTCCCTCAATTAACCTGGTCAGACACTCATTTCTAATTACAAAAGTTTCCCCTGTGAGAGTATTCGGAAATAACAGAGGTTACTGGATTTTAAGCCTTCATGAGGGGCCTCCCAAATACTGATAATCTAAGGGCAGAATTCCAAGCCCTATGGATGGGCCTTAAAGTAGCCCTCGAACAAGGTTTAGCACCCCTTATGATACACACTGATTCTGACATTGTGCTGAAAATGCAGGTATCTGATGGAGTAACTGGAGAACTCAGTAATAGGCCATTTCTACAAGGAGCAGAACTAAGCGGCGACCTCCATGCAAAAGAAGGAGCTAAGAATGAAGGTTTTGATAGGACCCAATTTTTGATTCCTCTTGTGTTTGCAAATGATGCAGTGTGGGCAGACATTTAGGAACTGTATTTGAAAGAAAAATAATACATGTAATATTAACATAATGCTAGACATTGATGATGATCCTCAAGGAGTCCATCCCTGTCCTAAAATGATGTGATTTTTTGAATATATATATCCCCAATTTCTTTTAATTGGTCAGGATCTTCTTCAGTTGCAATAGTAGTAGGAAGTGAAGCTTCATTTAATTTGTCTCTACACTATCTACATCCTCCGCTTCTTCTATATATATATATATAATCTGTCGGGAGAATAAGCACACACCAGGTCAACATGCTTGCCTGGCCTTATTGAGGGTATAATTGTCATAGTTGTTGACGGTGGTGACAGTTATGGTTGGCCACGGGCTGATTCACCATGGATGGTGGTTTTGATAACTTGAAAGTTATTTTGGGGAATAAAATTATTTCTTTGATTTACTAAAAAGCTAGAACAAACCCAGTTAGTATAGAGTAGGTCAATATTATTCCAAGTTTTAGAATTGCTCAATATTATGCCAAATTACAGATGAAAAGCTTTTCTCTTGCACCACATAGTAGCCGTGCCAACAATTTTCTGGGCTTGCGATTCGGAGTTCAAAACTTTTGGTACACCATCTACCCCAATCTGAATACTCCTCTTTGACATGCTATAATTACATCATATGAATTTAAATGAGTAAATAAGAGTTTTACTGCACCACATAGGAGGAATTCTGTGGTATACATGGTGTATGCTACAGTTCACTATTAAAAAAAGCATAAAAGATGGACAGTCATTCTAAGGGAAAAATAAGAAGTAAATACAGAAAGGAAAACAATAATGTTCAATGTTAAAAGGTACGCGATGAATACAGGAGGAAAGCAAGCAACTTATTCATTAAGGAGGAATTCTAAGGGAGAAAAGAGTTGAGTTTATTGGGAAAATGGGTCCAAATTTTAGTTGTATTGTACGACATTGCATCTTTCTACTCGTGGCAGAGTCAGGAATACTATGAAAAGTATGAATTGTCACTCTTGAGAATACATCGTGCAGCCTAAATTAAATTTTTGCTTATTCTTTTCTTTGCTTCCACCATTTAACATAAAGCCAAAGACCTAACAAAAAAGGCACATAGATACATCACAAATGTGTTGTCTATTTTCACTTTTTAAAGTAACAAATGGTCAAAGATTATTGAAATAAACGACCATTACAAGTTATGAGTCTTGGTTCTTGACATCTGTCTCTTCAAGTGTTCTTAAAGTCATCTTGTTATTTATATTTCTTCAGGATCCGTTTGCTCTGTGCTCTCTACTCATGTCTCTCTGTACAATTATCCATATTGTATAATTTATAGCACACTCTCCTTTCTTTTTCTTTTGGATTGATAGTTGTTGTGCTCAAATGTGCTGATGTAAGCTTTAGTATTTAGTTACAATAAGTGTTTGTTAGCTATAAATTGATGGAGCCAAAATTATTCTGATGCAATTACTTTAGCTTGTGGAAATGGAAGACACTCATTGATTTCATGTTAACTTACGTATTAAACATTTATCTTGTGCACTACAATTACATTTGTAATATCATTAATTTATTTACATCTTTTGTAGACATTTAATGAAGTGCCTGCGATTTAATATTTGTACAACTTGAACTTGCGTAGCTGATGGAGTCTAGGAATACAAACAAATGTTGATATGCAGAAAAATGGAAGGCCAACGGAATTCCTTCAAATGTTTATCTGAGGCACGAGTTGATTCTTATGCTTCTCTTTCGGACCAGTTGAAAGATAGTACTATATCCTTTCATACTCATTCTAATTTCTACCATCTTATACATATTTGTATCAGCAGATGTTACTGCAAACACATAAAATATTTGTATACTCTTTTATTTCTCTTCTGAGTACAACTCAAGCTCATCCATTGGAGATATTGTCACTAAACCTTTTACTTCCAACAATATAGTTCTCTTCTAGTATATATATATATATATAGTGATCTCTCACTCAAGTCCTCTTTTAGTAACTAAAGCTAGATCTGAGTTCCTAGTATGTACAACACTTTCTCCACAACGATAGTTATAGTTATGTCAGTGAAATCGATATAGATGCTTTAATATGACTGCTCACAACTCACCGCTTTAATATATATAGACTACTACTGAATATTAGACTTCTTATTATCAGACCTTATTATTTTTAAAGCAGTTATATTTTGGTAAAACTTAAGACTTCTTATTATTAGACCATACTTTTAGACTTTTAGACCTTATATTTAGTGAAATTACACTTCTTATTATTAGACCTTTAATTAGACATTATTATTTCGGTATCAAAATACATACGCATATATATATATATATATATAATTTAATAGATGTCTAATAGTCTAATAGGATATAAGAAAAAGGCTAGTTTAATATTATGTACTAAAAATAAAATACTACTTAAAAATATTTGATAATAACATTTGTACTAAATAAAGTTGCTTTCTGTTGTTCTACGTAAATTATATATATTGCTAGATCTATTATACAGTACAATCCTTGTCTATATTCAATTTAAATTCTTCTAGATTTACGCTCAGATTTCGAGCAAATATTTATATGAGAGTTTTCAAAATTGGCCCAGAAAAACATGTTGGAAGGGTCAATAACTCACCATTTGTTGAACTCAATCTGTCTCGACCCAGTCCGTGTCAGTCTATCTAAAGTGTTGGTAGAAATGATACTAGATAGCCACTTTAAAGGGTTGTTATTTAAGAATTAGTCAGTGTATTCTAAATTTCAGTTTTTCAGTTTAATTTTTTAGGACAAAAATGTCATGTTCTGAAATTAGATTTTTAGTTTAAAATTTCATAACAAAATAAATTTCGGCTAATCTCTAAATAGTATCCATGAGAATGGCTATTTGTGCACTTGCCTACTAAAGTTGGGCTAATTTTTAACCCAAGTTGATACATGAGTAACTTTGCGAATTTTTTTTTTGATATGTTATATATGCCATAATAAAAGATAAAATTCTTATTTAGTAATTAAATAATTCATAAGAAAATAACACATATTAATTGATGCTTAGTAAGAGTTGGGCGAGTTGAGATATGATACTAATTTTAGCTCATCTTAGCTCAAGTCACTTTTATTTATTAACTCAAACCATATTGACCCGCTCAAAATCGGCTCAACCCGCCCATTTGACAACCCAATTTATACATTATGGTTAATTAGCTTAAATCTACAGTAATTATGAGTGAGTTTTTATTATATTGTAAATCATATCCAGTATTTTCTCTCTCTTTATGTTCGTAACTTTTTAAGGTTATATTTGGCCAATCTAAAGTATGCTTGTTCTATGATTCAAGATTATTTCTCATACATTGTTTTTTACTCTTCACTCGTTACCTTTTTTTTTATTTTTTTTTATTTTTTTATTTTTGTAATGGCTTTCTGGCCACTTAAATTTGACGGGGTTTTAAAAGCCGATACATAAACTTTCAACTTTTCCATTTGAACTCTCGAACTCATTTTTTCCGTAACTAATAAACACATTTGACCATTGACCATACCCATATGGCGTTAGTTGGTCCTAATCAGCAGGCCGCGTGAGGAACACGACACACAGGCGCGTGAAAGCCCCCTTCTCAATGCCTAATAGTACAAAATAGGTTGTATTTAAGTGTCTTCTTATTCGCTCTTTCTAAAATACCCTCTTCCTCCATTTTTTAAAATTGAAGCTCCATTCTCCTTCTTGTAAAATCTGAAGCTCCATTTTTAATTTTTTTTAACTTTTTTTCTTTTTTTCAGACCGTGAAAATGAAGGAAAGTCATATATTTTGACATTGTGGAGTTGAAGCTATGTTTTGCATCACTTGGACCAAACGAAGCTCGATCAGAACAAGTTTAACAGATATTAAACAAAAAAAAAAAAATGAGTGAGTGATTATGATCGATTTTGGAAGGGGGTGAGTGATTATGATCGATTTTGGAAGTTCATCCAGCACCGTTGACCTCACGCCATATCCACCACCATAAACAAGTCCTTTTTGAATGTTGAAGCGAGATGACTTAGAGAGCGAGCGGCCAATACATGAAAGTATCATATTTTTAGTAATTCGCGTAATATGAAATGAACAATTTCAAAACCCTAGAAATTGACTCCGAAACGGGTACTTAGAAGCCAATAGATTGAAAATGTCACCGAAAATGTTGACAAAAGCTATAATTTGAACAAATTTATAGGATCTTTTTTTTTTTCTTTTTTTGTGAATTACACTAGGCTATGACATTTGGAGCTATAATTTAGGTCGGATAATTTGCAGAGTTTGCATGAACAGAAGAACATGGAGAACCGGGAATGAACAGGAGAGGGATTGGTCATAGAGAGGTTAAAAATGAGGGGAGGGGGGGTCGGTCTATGGAAAGAAAGAGAGGACCCTGATCTGTTGGGTTAAAGTTTTCGCGCCTTTGACGTATAAGACATCCATTGGTCATTTGCTGACTGGATGAACACGCATGTATATGTGAAATACACGCGCACATGGTCTATGTGTTTATTAGTTACGAAAAAAATAAGTTTGAGCGTTCAAATAAAAAAGTAAAAAGTTTTATGTATCAGCTTTTAAAAACTCGACAAGTTTAAATGGCCAGGAAGACATCCTGCCTTTTTTTCAACCTAACTCTCAGCACTTATTTCTCATCCCGAAGAGTCTTTACAAAGCTCTGCAAAATACGCTTCGGCAAAATAGCTTATAAACAAAGGACTAAGGATAGAAAAAGTGATTGGAAAATATGAGAGTGACAGGGGAGGATGAAGGAATTTATTTGAGAGTGACTTCCTTTTTTTGTCACACGCTCATAACAAACTAGTCTTTGCTATTTATAAAAAATCATGAACTCTAGCACGAACTAAAAATACTTTTAGAATTTTTTTATTTTAGCCTGTCAGCACTTCACTGGGCCTATTATTCAGATGGCTTTGAAAAATGATTCTTCTTTATTTGTCCTCTCATTACATTATTGCACTTGTCTTCTAGGCCCATTCTTCTTTCAGATCTTTTCTGCTATCTTTCAACTTTATGTGTCTTTTCATTCTTTTTTTCATGTGTCCATATTATGGAGAGTTACTGAGTCAATATTCATCCTAGAGTCATCAACTTCATTTTCATCCTAAGTGATGTAAAACAGGTATAAACAACAGAAGTAAATAGTCAGAATCATTTACATGTAACATAGACAACATATAATCATATATTTTAATCAAACATAAAGTTGATGCTTATATCTTGAAGCCTAACTGCTGCTATGACCCTAATTTTCTTCCGTAGTATATTGTTATGGCACCTAGTCTCTAAGACTAGGTAAACCTAACAAAACATACGGAATAACCAAAATAATAATAATAATAATATAAATCTCAAAACATCCACAATTATATATATACAGGAAATCTGCAACCCAACATTTGCATCTCCCCAAACCCGGTGAAGTATAAGTTACAAGCTCTAGATACAGTATGAAATGCTCCTATACATCACTGTCTACAAAATATAAAGGAACAAGAAAAGAACAGGATAGAAGGGGACTCCAAGGCCTGCGGACGCGGGCAGGTGTACCTTGAAGTCTCCAAAGCAGCAACATAGCGTACTAATATCGAGGATGATAGGATGTACTTGGATCTGCAAAAAAATATGTGCAGAACCGTAGTATGAGTACACCACAACGGTACCCAGTAAGACCAAGCCTAACCTCGGTAAAGTAGTGACGAGGTCAGGTCAATACCCTACTGGAGATAATAAGAAATAAGACAGATAATA
Organism: Nicotiana obtusifolia; assembly: GCA_002018475.1. NCBI lineage: Eukaryota > Viridiplantae > Streptophyta > Magnoliopsida > Solanales > Solanaceae > Nicotiana > Nicotiana obtusifolia. Next base: position 136,007 of record MCJB01005225.1, read on the forward strand.
TAATGACTTAATGAAATAACAGGGAAGTGAAACAGTAAAGAATTTACGGAAAGTAACAACACGGAATCAAGGGAAGCTAATTCAACACGAAGGAAAACGAGAATTTTACATGTTAAGAAAAACAACAACTAACAATACAACAAATAAGGAAGATCAACAGGGGCTCTCTTGAGGTACCGCCTCGTAGTCCCAAATTATTAAATAACTCACTTTTCTTATATCACCGCGGGGGCTTTACATTTAATTTTGGAAATTATTTTTCCGAAATAGCACCTCGCGTTTTAGCCCATCTTATCACACCGTACTGGTTCTAGTAATTCCCCTACTAGCCACGCTTATTAAGCCATCTTATCTCACCGCATGTGTTTCAACACCTAGACCTTATACCACCGCATGCGTATCAATAATCATAACGGCACGGTAGAAACCTCGCGCAACAATAACAACCGCATGGCAGAAACCTCGTGCAACAGTAATAACAGCACAGCAAAAACCTCGTGCAAACAACCAAACAATCACCTCAACAGTAAAACGAAAGCCAAAACACAACAACTAAATAAATGTTTCGCAACTTACACCTTACCTCAAAAGAACCACGACAATGCAATTCAATACCAAACTCAACAGCAAAATATTTCAAGGATAGCAATTTCAAGTAAGGAATTCCACAGTTAGGTAGTGAATACGGAAATCAAGAAAAGCAAGTAATTCAACTAAACATGTGATACAAGTTGAAAATATGAGATAAGACAAGCGGACATGTGAATTTAGGCTAAACATGATGACTACAACATGCTAAAGTAACTCAATTAAGGCATGAAAGGAAACTACGTAGCTAAAATCGAAATTCAGACATTTAGCCCATGTATGCACTCGTCACTTTGCGTACACGGCCTTCACATATCACAAATTTTCACCACAGTACCATATCCTAAGGGGAATTTCTCCCACATAAGGTTAGACAAGTCACTTACCTTAAATCACGCTCAATCAATCAATTAGAAGGCCTTTCCCTCGATTTTCCAACTCTGATCGGCTCGAATCTAGCCAAAATAATTTCATACTATTAGTATAACTATAAGAAACTAATTTAACTAATGAAATAATGATCTTAGCTTAGAATTGAAAGATCGCTCCAAAAAATCGACTCGAGCCTGCGTCTCGTAACCCGACCAAAATTATAAAAATCAGAATGTAATTTGTAGTTTCTAAGGCGTATCCCATAACGAAAAAAGAAATAAATCTGAAGAACTCATCATTATTCTAAACATCTCCATAAGAGTCTTATTTCTTCTCTCTACTACACCACTTTATTATTGAGTACCCGAGGTAGATAATTGAGATATAGTCCCTTATTTTGATAAGTAACTAATAAACTTTATAGAGCAGTGCTAGCCACCTACGATAAGATCATAGTAATTTAATATATTTTCATGGTGCTTCTCTGTATCAAGCCTTAAAATCTAGAATTATTCAAAGCATTCAGACTTAAGATGCATCAAATAAATATATTCATAGTCTGAGTAATTATTTTTCAACGTCATAAAAATACTCAAAATCACCTCTTGCCTATATGTTCATTAGACAACATAATCAAAATGGATTAGTTCTAACTTATCACCAGCTCTCTTTCCTTTCGAGCAGAAATGTCTCTTAGTTATATTTCCGTCTAAATAGGATCCATAAGTTGGTAGTGCCTCTACTTTCAATGAACCTTAAGGTTCATCATTGATTAAATGAAATCCTATCCAGGTAATTATGACTTAGACGCAAGTGCACGAATAAGTTTCACTCAATTTTGAAGAACATTTTCTCTTATAAGGTAGACTAATAATTTTTCAGTTCAGGAGAGACATTAACAATAACAAGGTCATGCATCTATGTATCACAAGAGATAAAATATTTATCAAGCTCAATAATGTAAGAGTTCGAAAACAAACTAGATATCCTTCTCTTATTTTGCCTAAAATCCGGAATTACAATCCTTATAGCAAAAGGTACATATATTGCATCCTTTAAGTTAATGTCTTATCATGACCAAAGAAAGTTTTTGACAAGTGATATGACAAACTACATGAAGTCATTGTGGAGTTGAGATAGACAACATTAAATAAATCAAAATAAGTCAATTGACACTGAATAATAAAATTCAGACTGCATTCAATATACATACATCCATGCATCTCGAATAGTAAATTTCGATAGAAAAAGAATTATTCATACAAAGTATATTATATAATGCAGAAATTATACAATCCTAAAAGAACAGAGCCAACTCAGATGGAGAGTAAACTGTTATTTTCAGTCAATTGTAAATAACCATTTAATACAAAAATTTCAAATGCACTACACACATATATTCATGTACCTTGAATAGTAAATTTCGATGGGAAAAGAACTACTCATGCAACATATACATGTAATGCTAGATTACTCACTCCAATAAATTTAAATAGATCCAACTCAGATGGAGAGTATATTGTTAATTTAAGTCAAGTGAATATCATAATTAATAGCTTTAGTTCCATTGATCCAACATGTATACTCATATGGAGAGTAAGTACATAATATCAATAACTAGTATTTCACCTAGTCAACTTACAATAAATTTATCCCATATGGAGAAAGACCTAAAGTCGACACATAAATTTACACTCACTTGAAATTAATTGTGGAGACTATAAAAACATATTCCGATCACCACTTAATCATGGTTACATTATAATTACAAAATTAATTCAACATGTAAACTCAGATGGAGAGTCAATACAGGTTATCAATAACTAGTAATTATACGCTGTGAGTTCATAATAAATTTATCCAATATGGAAGACAACCTAAAGTCGACGCATAAATTTATTATCTCACTATAAGTAGATAGTGGAGACCATAGGGATTGATTCCTATCACCATTTAATCACAACCATGTATTTACTTTGAAAATTAAGTTTCAAAATTCGAAAAAATTACCGATTAAGCATTTTTAGGAATTTTAAAATATGACATGCATTCCAACCATATATCAATTCATGTTAAATAAACATGCGTCATCATGTTGATTTAACAAAAATAAGACTGACATAAAAGGAATGACTTCCAAACCACATTTTTAATCCCGCAAACCACCAAAAAACCCATCTAAACGATCCCAACCTACAGAAATATGACGTATTTCACTGCAATGCAGTGGGTATTTCTTATCGGGCCGTTTTCGATGGATCCACCAAATTTCAGGTCAATTGGAGATCATGAAGTTCATGATGACCAAAACTAGACCAAATTCGGATTAATTGCTTCAGGCAAATTTAGAGATCAAATCAATGTGATTTGCATTCTTTCCATATATCACATTAAACTAAATCCTATCGTGTAATCATATTCCAGATTCAACACAAATAAAACTTATATATAAAATAGTTTTTTTCATATTTAAAACTCATTTAACCTGATAAACTACTTAAAACCCCATCTAAACGACCTCGAAACACCCAAAAATAACGTGATTCATTACATAGCATGAGTGTTTCTCACCAAGGCGTTTTCGATGGACCTACCAAATTTCAGGTCAATTGGAGTTCGTCAATATCATGACCTCCAAATCTATGACCAAATTCGGAGAATATTCGTTTTAGGCATTTTCATGGATTAAAATAAATATGATCATGCTTTCTATTATCCTTATAATTATTTTATGAGCATAATACATTGTTATGTCCTTCCTTTTGCGTAAGGTAGGGTTGCTTATCGGGCGGATCAGACAGATAATTACGCTTAACGGTTCGACTTAACGGTTATCGGATTATAAATGTAATAATCTGCTAGCCATCTAATAAGACAACGGGCGGATTGGTATCGGATTAACAATTGACGGTTATCGGGCGGCTTATCGGCTAAACCAAATAGAAATTTTTTGAACAATCATTCATTCAATACCAAACAGTTTCAAATCAATACGAAATATTTAATACCATCTAAGATCTAACTAAATAGTATTTTTTTAATTGAAGAGTCTTCAAGACTACTCATATTGTCATACACGTATTAATCAAATTTTTAATACCATCAAGACTACTTATACAGACGTACACATATTAATCATTGAGATTTTAATTTTTCGATTTCTCAGTTCTTAGTTCAAGAGAGAGACAAGACTGACGACTTCTCTGTCTCTAGTGGCTGCAGATAACTGAGAATTAGAAAATAGAAATTAGGAATTTATCTATTTAGGGTTTCAATAGTACTTTATATACATAGGGGTAAAAGTGTAAATATAAAATTCTTAGCGGGTTAACGGTTTACTCAATAAGAAAATTGAGTAATCCGCCCCTAAACGGTTAAGCTGTTAATTATTAAATCTCAATACATTCACCATCCATTACCCCAATAATCTGATACCAATAAGCCATCGGTCGGTTCGGTCAACGATTTTGGTTCGATTTTAAACAGCCCTAACATAAGGTACATAAAACCGCCTCTTATATCAAATTGTCCTCTTGATTATTTGCACATGAGAGTTCGAGATATTAAATATTCCTCCCTTTGGGTGAAAACCTCAATATCCCTTCTCATGATTAATTTAGCTTTATTAAGGTAATCTCTTTTGGATAGATAAACCATAACAACTAGTTTATACTTATCAAGGACAATTTATACACGGTGTATTGAAAATATTCAATGATTCAAATAAATAAACCATGTTAGTGGATCCTATTTATTTATGATAACTCTCAATTCATGCATTGACATACTCGCACATGTATAAACTATTGAGAATTTTTAATGATTTAAAATAAATAAATTACTTTAGTGATAACTAGTTATTAATTATAAATTCTTAACCCATACATGTATGACATCATCTCACATGTATAAATTAAGTGTTAATACTTTTCAATGATTAAAATAAACAAATCATTTTATAATACCCATTTTTAATCATAAAATTCTTAATTTATACTCAACTATACATACATGACCGGTTAATGATGCCCAGCTGTTCAACTCAACTATTTTAAAGTAAAGCTTAACCTAGTAAAAAGTAACAGCACTTAAGACTTAGTCAAAATTAGGTGACTGAAAATCTGAAAGTCACGCTGGTGACTTTCAAGTTCTAAATAAAGCAAAGTAAAAGTCATGTGTAGCCTTGAACAAGGGTACAAGACTCAACAAGGAACCTTTTGACTTGCTTTGAGGAAAAGCTTACCACAAAAGATCTAGCCGCCACTGTTGTTGGCTATCAAAAATGAATCTTCATGGTGTCTTATAACAGCGCCACGCAGTTAATTACAATCCTTTGTTTTGTTGATTAGTAAAACAGAATTCTAACTGGTTACTTGATCAGGCTTTCCACGGCCTTTCCGCCGTAACCGATCAATCGGTACCCTCCGTTTTTCTTAATTCACCGATAAACAATCAGCAATTATACATATTCGCACATACGTGTATTCTATCTAGATTATCTATTTAGATGCAAGCAGACTCTGATATTAATTAATAAAAAAAAAGTATAAATAATATATGCAAATAGTCAGGATTACTTGCATGTAATATAGACAACACATAATCATAAATTTTAATCAAACATAAAATTGATACTTATCTCTTGAAGCGTGACCGCAATCGCAAAACGAGCATTCAAGTAAGAGCGAAACCGTCCACGAGATCGTCCTCCAGTTCCACAGTATTTTGCTGTGTGACCTAAATAATGGCCGGAATTAGTGAAATTCGTGTGGGCAAATTTCTCCTCGTAAAATCATGTAGTAAAATCATCATCTCCTTATGGAATAAGACCTCTTTATATGCCATAGGTTTTAGGGTTTAAAATATTTTTCTAAATCTGTTGGGTCTCCTTTTCCACCAAGTAATATGATTCCATTTAATTCCTAATTATTCGAGCACAGTAGGGACCGCAATATTTAATTAACGAGGCTTAATATCATGGACTTTATTCGAAATATTTGAATTAATACTACCATAATAAATTACGAATTATTCCACTAAAAATTCGTAACTGCACTACTCAGTTCAATTTCGAAATTCTTCCATTAAACCTTATTTAACTCCCCATGTTAAGATACATATACTAATCAAACAAATTAAATTACTGACAATTTCATTCATTGATTATAATCTTTAGACTTTCGCTTAACTTATTTCATGTGACAGATACAAAATTCAGTTGCAGGGTTTACACATGAAAACTTATAAGCTTTCATAAAGGTGCATCAATCTCTAGACCGAGACATGGATTCCTTCAACTAACTATTACTTCGCCAATGTATATCTTCATTGTCTGATTTACCAGGTATATTGTCCCACAAAAGAATCTCGCCTTTTAATAAATCAAAACAATAAATAATATACACAACTAATAATAATTATATCAAGATTAAGAGTATAAGTATGTTTAGTGGCTAGAGAAGTGATTTTATTAAGTCAGTATAAAATACTTATCTCTACTTGATCCGTTCAATACATACAAAAATATACTAGCACAAGAAGTCAGAATTAAACCATTCTCATAACCAAGATAAATTATATTTAATCTTGTGCTACAATCATTCCTAATGGTTTGTCCAATTCCATCATTAGATTGTGAACACGATCTTTATACTTATAAGAACCGATCATTTAATCTTTCGTGGATAAACTAAACTTTATACACTAAATCATCTACGATATAAATAAAGGACACAAACGAATATATGATCTATTTAAAACTTTATTAAAATTAAAGAAATAATTATTCCATAATAAATACTATATCCAAATCATAATCTACGGTTAATAGTATATATCCACATAGAAAGAAGTAGATATTTCGAGACTTGTCTAATCTAAAAGTGAACTTCTCTATTGTGGATTGGTGCAAGTGTAGGTAAGTTTTTATCTGTTAGGAGCCATGCCTGAAGATTAGATGTGTAATACTCATATTATAAGTAACGTATCATATTCTTATACTTTCATTATTTTCTAACGATGGAAATGCATTGCATTTGACGCAGCAATTGAAGGCAGAAGAGATAAGACTAAGAAGAGTGAAATAATTTCAAAGAAATGATGAATCTTGGGTAAATAGATTCTACTAAGATGCACTACCTTACGACAAGGAAACAACGGGATCAATAATATATAAAAAATTAAGGATGAAAGAGAAAGGAGAAAAGGGGAAATTTGTATAAATATGAAGCGTTTTCTTGTAATTTGTAGAGAAAGAAGAGGCCGGGAACGACCACTAATTTAGTTTAAAGATCCGGAAATTGATATCTAATGGGTGGATGTTTGAACGCGAATCAAGTTCCAGCTGAAACTGTTGGATTTTCAGAGTAAAGATGTAAATGGAAAATGGAGGAAAATAAAATAAAGAGAAATAAAAATTTGAATTGGCTTCTTTTACAAAGGAATTTATCACTTAATAGACAGGAAGAGGAAAATTTTTGTGCTTAAATATAAAAGAATTTCTTCTAGTTCTTAAAGAGTTGAGAAAGAGAGCAAGCCTCGCGCCACTGTCGTCGTCGCTCGACTTGTAACGATCCGATCTGTTGTTTTTGCTTTCTAGATTCCCATTCCCCTAATTAAGACTCCCTATATGTGCTTTTACTGTTTTATGACCGGTGGGGATGGTTGCTTCGGGTTTGGAAGGGTTCGGGTTGAAATCGGAACACTTAGTTCCTTAATATTAACATATAATGCTCAAGTTTGACTTGAGTCAACATTTTAAGTAAACGACCTCGGAACCGGAATTTGACGGTCGCAATAGGTTCATATGATGATTTTGGACTTGGGTGTGTGTTAGGATCAGGTTTCGGATGACCCGAAAGCGGTTCGACGCTTGATACTGAAAGTTGGCGCATTGAAGGTGTTCCAAGTTCTTTAAGTTTGGTTTGGAGTCGACTTTGGTGTTATCGAGGTCAGTTTGAGATTCCGAGCCTGGGAATAGTTCCGTATGGTGATTTATGACTTTCATGCAAAATTTAGCATCATTCAGAGTTGATTTGATAGGAATCGGACGCGCGAAAGTGGTTTTAGATTCATAATTTGATTCATGCATTTTGGCATCCAATCCGCATTTCTAGATATTATTTTGGTGTTTTGATCGCGCGAGCGGGTCCGTATTATGTTGTTGGATGTGTGAGTGTAATTGGACGGGCCCCCGGGGGGCCCCGGATGCAAAACGGATTGGAATCGGACTCAAAATTTAGCATGGGGGAACTGCTGGTGCTTCTGATCTGGTGCGCTCGCACCTGCGTGGATTTGGCGTATGTGCGGGCTCGCAGAATCGAGCCTATGATCATAGAAGCGGCTTGGGAATGGGTGGCCAGTGGTCCGCAGAAGCGAAGGAGTTCCGCAGAAGCGGACTCGCTTCTGAGATGAATGGGCCGCAAATGCGAGGGAAGGCCAACCAGGCTTGGGTCGCAGGTGCGACAGCCTTTCCATAGGAGCGGGTTCGTAGAAGCGAGAGCCCGTCCGCAGAAGCGAAGGGAGACGGCCTAGGCAAGGACCGCACCTGTGATGATTTTTACGCAGAAGTGGAGCCGCAGGTCGACTGTTTTGGTCGTAGGTGCGAAAATCACTGGGGTAGTGAGAGATTTTAATCCGAGACTTAGACCTTTTTCCTCACATTTTCATTTAGTCTGAGATTTTAAGAGCACTTTAGAAGGGGATTCTCATCAACATTCTAAGGTAATTAACTTTCATCCATTTTCAAGTTAATTATGCAGATTTTAGGTAAATTAACCATGGGAAGATTGTGAAAACTTGGGGGATTTGTGAAAAACCTAGGGTTTTAAAAATGAGATTTGACCACGAAATGGGTTATGGAATTAATTAAAAATTATATATTTGAGTTCGTGAGGCTATGGATAATATTTATCTTTGAAAATTTTTGGAATCCGGGCAAGTGGGTCTGGAGCGAATTTTAAGAATCTTCCAATTTGGGTTGGGTAATTACTGTAATTGCTAAGTTAAGGACTTTGAGCATATATTTATTAAATTACATAATACTTGACTAGTTTCAGATTGTTCGGCATCGACTTGGGGCTCTTAGAGCGGATTAGTGGACCCGAAGTGAGCTTAGAAACGAGGTAAGTCTCTTGCCTAACCTTGTAAGAGAGAACTCATCCCCTTAGGTGTATCTTGTTGTGTATTACTTGTGTGGGGAGCTACGTACATACTAGGTGACGAGAGTCCGTTCGTAGCTATATTCCATGATATGTCCGGGTAGACTTATTCCACATTATGCCTTTAATTGTACTGTTGTATTTATCATGTGTATTAATTGTCTTGAATAGAGCTGAGACTAGGGATTTTAAAGTTGCAATTATTGACTTAGCCTTCTTATTTTGGGAAATTGAGGAATATTTTATAACTATGAAAAATCCATGTCCTCTCGCATCGCAAGTACTTCCGCGTGCAAGGTAAACTTCTCTACTCTAATTGGATCGGGCCGTTCACCTCGGCGGTATGGTAACACCACTCTTATGGGATCGAGTCGTTCGACTCGGCAGTATGATAACACCACTCTTATGGGATCGGGCCGTCCGCCTCGGCAGTATGATGGTAACACTATTCCTATAGGATAGGGCCATTCGCCTCGACAGTACTGAGTACCACTATTCTTATGGGATCGGGCCATTCGCCTCAGCAACTTCGTGCTAAATAATTGAAATGGGTTCCAGTTTGGATATAATTGAGTTAAGGGTCTTCACGGCCAGTTATAAGATGTTGGTGATGTGTTACGGATTCCTGTTGTATTTATTGTAGTTGCTTTTATTTGTCTCATTGATACCTATTGTATGTTCACTATGTCTACTTTATGCACTTTCATTATTATTATTGACCTCTAGCAAGTGTCAAGTCAATTCCTCGTCACTATTTCTTGGAGGTTAGACTAGATACTTACTGGGTACGTGTTGTTCTTCGTACTCATGCTACACTTCTGCACTGATGTGCAGGTGCTGAGATAGGCTCCATCAGTGGTCACACGAGCGCGTAGCCGATCATTACAGAGACTTAGGGGTGAGCTTCTTGCCTTGCTACAATCCGCAGCACCAGAGTCTCCTTCCATCTTATTTACTATTCCTGTCTATTACTTTTGGACAATAATTTTAGTAGTTTTGTATATTTTCTAGATTGCTCATGTACTTGTGACGCCGGATTTTGGGGATTTGTAGCACTTATGTACTGTTGTACTTGTCATTTTTATCACCATAGACTATGTACTTATTATGTTGATATTTTGTTTAAAAAGACTTATCACAGTTGCATGAAATTTAGTGTAATTAAAAATATGTTAAAAAGGGGTAGATAAATAGTAGTTTCGCTTGTGGGCTTGCCTAGCGGCAGCGTTAGGTGCAGTTTCGACCTAGTACAAAATTGGATCGTGACAGCTCGGCTCAGCTTCGACTATTTGGATTTGGTCAATTGATTGATAATTTTTTTTGGACCGAATTTCTTTTCTTTTTTCGGTATTTATTTTTCCTTTTTTTTTGATATTTTTCGCGCGGCATTTTGAAATTTGCAGATTAAGTTAATTATTTTCCCAATGGTCAAATTTGCGAACAAACAGTCCATTTAACGAAAAATTAAATATTTTTTTCCGAATAGACACCTTGACAAACGAACATGCATTTTTGTACCTGCTGGAATTCAACTTCGTTGGCTATAAATATAGCGGATTAGCCTCATTTTTTTGATACCGAAATATGAGAAAACCCCTCTCTCTCTTCTACATTTTTGTATTATTTTTCAAAGAAAAAAGTAAACATCAAGTGTGATCTGCTCCGCCGTTTGAGTTAGCTGAAGTTCTGTAATTTGTTATGTCACTATCATAGAATAGTTATTACGTTCTATCCTATAACGAATTAATCTAAAACTCTGGGCAACAGTGAGGGGATTAAATTTCTTAAGGACACACAAGTAACTTGTGGGATCAAAATTATTTTTTGTTTCTATTTATTGCACTAACATTTTATTGCTTATCTGATTTTCTGATTTTAAACACAGTTTACTAACAAAAACCTCAAAACAGAACTAACAATTTATATTTATGTTGGACATTGTTGCGGTGCAAAAATCCGGGAACCCAACAACAAGTTTTTTTTATCACACAGCTTAGCTATCCAAAATACACCCACTGTTGTGGAGCTCACTGATTATACCCCTTTATTTCCTTCCAACCATATTTTCTCTACAGGTGGCAAAATTAATCTATTTATTTGTTACCTGAGGTATGATCTGTTTATTAAGTTAGTTCAACGAGTTAACTCGAAATTACTTGTTAGTGTAAGAAAAATGGGCTTACATTTGTTACCTGAGGTATGATCTACTGTTGTACTTGAAAAGTATGCCTATTTTTTGTAATTGTGAACAAGTTGAGTTATTTTTTGTACCATCTTTATTATATTATTATGAACTGTTGCTTTTACTGGAGTTGGACTCAGATCCTTGTCCCAGCTCGTCACTACTTTCAACCTAAGGTTAGGTTTATTACTTATTGAGTACATGGGATCAGTTATACTCAGACTACACTTTTCCACCTCTCGTGCAGAAGTTGGATGTTGATGTAGCTGCGTATGGCGGGAGTTGGATCTAAAGATGTACCTGCTTTCTAGTCATTGCTGCCTCTTGATGTTGGTAGCTTTGGTATTTCATATTTGTTCATGTATATTTCAAACAAATGGTGTATTTTATTTCAAACCAGCTTGGTAAACTCTATATCCTAGAAGCTCATGATTTGTAACCAGTCCTTGGGAAATTATTTATAAAATAGTTCAGTTGTATTATCATTCTTCTCTTAATAAATATCATTTGAATTAGTTTATTATTAGTTGGCTTACCTCACGGGTTGAGTTAGGTGCCATCATGACTAGTTGGATTTTGGGTCGTGACAAGTTGGTATCAAAGCTCTAGGTTCATAGGTTCTACAAGTCATGAGCAAGTGTCTAGTAGAGTCTTGCGGATCGGTATGATAACGTCCATACCTATCTTCGAGAGGAGACATCGCATTTAGGATAAGTTTCCCATCTTTCTCTCCTTATCGAGTGGCATTAATTCTGCTTGAAGCGTAACACTTTGAATTCCTTCCACGCATTCGTATGCGCATGTGAGCGCTTGGTATCAGCTGTGCATCGCCAATTTGTGATTCCACGGATAAGGAGCGAGATGTGATTTTTGTTTGCTGATGATGGGCCAATCATGAGGACTTGAGGCTGGATTTTGACCGTACCTTGAGCAAGGGGATTTCTATTGTGTGAGCACGTGCTTATGGACTTAAAAGTCTTGTAGTGTCCCTATTAGTAGAATTTATGGCCGAGGAGTGGTTGGATATCTATATGATGAGTATGATGTGGCTGCGGGATATGTTCAAATAGATTGAATGTGACAAGAAGAGTTTGCTTGAGATGTAAAAAAAAACGACTATGGGGTGCTTGATTTCTATCTTGATGTGACGTATAGTCTCGAGTTATGAGTGTGTTGAATGATTTTTCATGTTGATTAATTGTGGAATGAAGTAGATTCTCATGTCTTGTTGTGAGTCCAGATTCAGGAAGATTAAATGATAGCGTAGTAATCATGGCTGCGAAAGGGTATAGCAAGATGCCAATTTGAGGCTAAGCAGGTGGGTTATCTCCTGCGGAGTAATCTATAGAGATGTGATCCTTATAATGTTGTGTGAGAGTTTCCTTTCTGCCAGCAGGGTATATGTGTTGAGATTTGAATTTGAACTTGGTTGAGAAAGTTGACCCGATCGTCATGTGGATGTATGCGAGCTTAGTAGATGATTTGAAGTACTATATGGTTTGTGTTATGTGAGCTTATGAAGGATTTAGTTGAATCTCCCTACGGTATTATGGCAGTAATAGAATATGGGTATGGTGAGTTATCAGATGTTCTATTCTATGGCACTAAACTAAGTGGGGGAGTCTGCTATCGACGATTTGATTGCATGGTTGCGTGTTGTATTAGTTTTAGTCTGAGGCATACTTGTGGATCGGTTATGACTTGTGAAGGTTGAGATCAAAGATGACTCGAATAAAGAAATTTCTGGATACGGGATATGTCACACTTATGGGTATATGGGAATCATGGAATGATTAAGTTGTTATTGCGGAAGGTGTGGTGCGCACGGTGTATGAATTTGCTCTGTTGCTTTAAGGCAGGATAACTTCTTCTAATGAGGCACAGGTTGTCCGGTCCGTTTGGGTGGTGCAGTCGAGATTTGAGCATAGTAGAAGACTCTCGAGAAGGATCTAATGGAATCAAGAATTATATATAGTAATTGAGAATCTATTTGGATTTGTATATGGCTAGACTCCGAGATTTGCGTCGAATGGTGTCGGGACTCTGGGTATTTCTGTATCATTATGAATTCTATATTTCAGTATCAGGAAGGTAAAGGAAATAGTTTCAGGTTCACATAAGGACTCTTCGGAGTGGGTGTCTCGATTGTGGTACTTTTGGGGTGCTTAAGAGGAAATACAGCGGCTTATGGGCCTTAAGGCGGTGTGGTTTTATTCTAGGATCTCGTGGGGTGAGTTTTCTTTGATGATCATGGTATTATGGTAAGGAGGAGTGTCAACTTGAGGATAATTCGAAAGGAACTTAGAGAAATAGTACAACTTGGTAGTAGGTTGGATTAGCAAGGTAATAGATATAATTGGTTCTTTGGGTACTTATGATGTGGTGAGTCTCTATAGGTGCTTCACAACAATGCTCTTGGGTTTTGGAGGCTTGCGCAGCTTGGTTATGTGCAAATGGATTCCAAAGAGTTCTTAATGACTTCTACCACGGTTCGAAGTGTATATTTCCTACTGGCGTGAAGAACATGTTGCATATTGTATTTTCTCCTATATGAGATCAAATGGAAGGTTTTTGACTGATCGGGTGTGTATTCTGCTTGTGACTTAGAGTTGATTATGAGATTCGTACTTTTCCTATGATGGCATGATAGATGTGGTGTGTTATGTGGGATTGAGATTTGCATTTGCAAGGTCACGGTCCGGATTTGGAAAGGGAGGTCATAAATTTTAGATAGCATGGACAGTTTTACATATTTAAATGAGTGTTATAACTACTTGGTAATCCTGAGAAGGGTGCACATTTCAGAAGGCGCACGGTGTGTTGGCTCACAGATGCTTCATAGGTATTGCAGTACTCGCCTGGTTGATCGACTGCTGATATTCAGATTTTGCTATGTGGCACGGAAGAATTATGGAAGTATTCCTCGTGGGATGATCGTGTATGAGATATGTGCTAGACATTCGGGCGCTGGAGTTGGGATCAGATATGGTGATTAATGTGTTCTATGGATTTGGAGACCAGGAGTTCTCAGAAACAGATTGTTTCGTGGTTGTGGAATGTGAAGATGTGACCAAAGCTAGCCAGATGATAGTATGTGTTATGGTTCAGTCATTGTGGACTTTCGGAGGGTTATGTATCTATTTTTGGGTGACCAGAGTGGATTTGGGGCCTATTTGTAGGCCCAATGAGGATGTGTATTCCACGTCGGGTCGGATTGGTTGACTCTGTATTGCTATAGTTGAGGGATGTGCCATTCGGTTAGAATTGATCTTATTTGTATCAGATATGTTCTATGAGTTGCTTTTCTATGACACGACAAGCGGTGATTTGTTGGTTATAAGCACACATGGTGCGGTTCTATTTGGGTCTTGTAGCGGAATTAGAGCGAAATGGTTATTGGGATGTGGGATGGTTGATTGCGCCTTGGTTATGGCCTTCTTCAGTTGTGTTATATTGTGTTATTTGCTTCTCTGTGGTTACGGTCGTGCACCTTGGGTACTTGATGTCAAATTGCACGTGGTTGTTGATTTTGAGCGTTGTGGCCTGAGGTATTTCATGTGGACCAGTGTTAGGATGGGGTCGCGCATTGCAGCGGAGTTATGTTGAGATATGATCCTTTGTGATTGATTCGTGTGTCTTGGTTCTACTAAGCATTGCAGTTGTGGTGGCACTTGTGGAGCTTGCGGGACAGTTTTCTCATTTGAGTCATTTTTCATTTTTGGTTGCATTGAGTTATTGCGTGTTGGTGCGCGGATTGCACAGTTTGTGGCTCTAGGTTGTATTGGTGTTACATGTCCATAAAATGGTTGTGTTTGATGAGGTCAGCTTAGAACTTGGACAACGGTTCTTGTCGGACGAGAGAGGGTTCCATGACTTGTTGATCTAATGAGTAGTTATGAGTTTATGCGTGTTTCTTTCATCATCGGTAGTGTACTAAAGTTTTGAAAAAGGTTTTTATTTGATATGAGGTTTATTACTAGTACCGGGTTTGTTTTAAGCAGTTAATGTGGTCAGAAGTTATTGCTACAAATAAGCGAGCTATGCGGTATATCAGTGATTACATCTTGGGTTATGGTTATGGCTTGATACAACTTATTTAGACCTATACAGTGTGTAGATGCGAGATTTGGATCATATAGGAAATTCTGGATGTTGGAAATTGGATTGTGTGGTTTACGGGCTAAGGTTGAAGTAATGATCTTTAGTTACGTTGTGTTGTCAGGCCTATATGGTATAGGGTGACATGGATCACCCCCGAGTATGTACATGGTAAGGTTAAACAGCGGTTTGATGGCTTGGAAACGACTCTTGGCACGTTCGAGGACGAACGTATGTTTAAGTAGGGGAGAATGTAACGACTCGATCGGTCGTTTTGAGCATTTGCATTCGGTTCAGCTATTTGAAGTCTTGAGTAGCTTCATATGATGCATTATGACATGTGTGAATCATCGGCGTTGGTTTTAAGGTGTTTTCGAAATTAGTTTGGAAGAATGAATTTCATATTTGAAGATTTAAGTTGGAAGAGTTAAACAAGTTTGACTTTTTAGTATTCGACCTCGGATCGAAGTTTTGATGATTCCGTTAGGTCTGGATGGTGATTTTGGAATCGGGTGTATGCCCGGATTTGCATTTGGATAATTCTAGAAGGTCTCGGCACTAATTGGCGAAAGTTAGAAATTTGAACGTTTGGAAATGCTCATAGGTTTGACCGAGGTTTGACTTTATTGATATCGGGGTCGGATTCGATTCTGGAAGTTATAGCAGGTCTGTCATGTCATTTATGACTTGTGTGCCAAATTTGAGATCAACCCGAGGTGTTTAGGCTTGTTCGCCGTTAGTTTTGAATTTTGAAAGTTCATTAACTTCATTTAGTCGATTTAAGATGCGATTGGTGATTTTGATGTTGTTAAGTGTGGTTTAAAACATCGAGTAGGTCTACGTTATGATTTGGAACTTGCCTGCAAAATTCGGGGTCGTTTGGAATTGGTTTGATAGCATTCTGAGGCTTAGTTGTAATTCTAAAAGTTCTTGAGTTCTCCCTTCAAATTTCATGCGTGTTGATGTCTGATTCATGGTTTCGGGTGTTATTTTGGTGATTTGAATGTGCGATCAAGTTCTTATGATGTTTCTAGACTTGTGTGGATGTTTGGCGTGGAGCCGCGAGGGCTCGGGTGAGTTTCAGGGTGGTTTCGGACTATTTTTAGGCCATTTTTAGTTGTTGATTTTTGGCTACAGGGGAGTGCATCGTGATCACGAACATTTGGTTGCGTTAGCGAAGAGCAAACTGCAGTTTTGGGGCCTTGTGAATCACGATTGCAAAAGCCTTTTTTCGATCGCATAGGAGAAGTTTCTACTGCACAAGGCTGACTTTGGAAGCTTATATCTTACAATCTATAAGGAATTTGGAGATATCCAAAAATGAAAGTTGTAGTCTTTGATTCCAAGTTTTCAGAAAGTCAAACCATTTGTTATTTGAATTTATGTACAAAACGTTATGACCATTATGCTAGAGGCTGTCTGGGAAGAGTTCGGAACTCGCTGTTGAAGAATTTGTTCATCGCGATCGCGAAGGGATGTCCACGATCACGAAGAAGGAAGCCTGGACAGCGGATCTAATGTCCTATTTCGGACCTTTGAGCCATTTATCCATATTTTGAGTTGGGGACCTCGGGATTTAGCGATTTTTGAGGTGATTTTCATATCATGGATTGGGGCAAGTATTTTCTACTCGGTTTCAGTTTTATTTCATGATTCTATCTTCATTTTTGGCATTTAATTGAGGATTTCAAGAGAGAAATTGGGGGATATTGTCTAAAGTTTCATAGAGTGAATTTTTGAGTTTTGAACATCGATCAGAGTCGGATTTGAGTGAAACTAGTATGGTTGGATTCGTAATCGAATGGGTTGTTGGATTTTGTAAGTTTCGTCGTGTTCCGAGGTGCGAGCCCGGATTTGACTTTTGGTTGACTTTGGGCTTTTGATTAAAGATTCAACCTTTATCATTTGGAGCTGTTTTCCTAGGCATTATTTGATGTATTTGAGTTGCTTTTGGCTAGTTTTAAGCCGTTCGGAGGTTGATATGCGCGAGATTGCACTTTTGGAGCATCGTTTGGCTTGCTCGATATTGGATTTGGCTTGCTTGAGGTAAGTAACACTTCTAACTTTGAGCTAAGGGTATGAACCTTGATTATACATGTTATGTGATTTGTTTGGAGGTGACTCATATGCTAGGTGACAGGCGTGTGGGGTGCATTGTAAAAATTGAGACTCGGTCGATTCCGTAGAGCTGTGTAGTCAATTAACTTGTATTTTCCATATATTTTTCATGTGCTAGAGAAACTGAGGGGTGACTCATGTTAGAAATCATGCTTAGGAAAATGCTGGTATTATTTGGACCCAGTGAGGTCATTTCTGCTGTCAAATTATATGTTTAAATTGTAATTTCGTACTCAGTCATATTCATTTATTGCATATCATATCTCAGTCTCTGTTGTTATTCATTGATATATCATATCATCATTTTGGGCTAGTTTCATGACATTGTGAGCCCGAGAGACTTGAGAGAATGATGATTGAGTGAGGCCGAGGGCCTGATTGTGAGTGATATCTATGGGATCACACTGCATGCCGCAGCATGTTCTTATTTATTTATGCCTGACCTGACTTATTATAGCGCTTTGGCTGAAGGAGCCCCTCCGGAGTCTGCACACCCACAGTGAGCCCAGTGGATATTATAGTCAGGATGGAGTTCCCTGGGCATGGAGTTGCCCTATATATTCACATTTGGGATGGAGTTCCCTGGGCATGGAGTTGCCCTATATATTCACATTTGGTATGGAGTTCCCTGGGCATGGAGTTGCCCTATACATTTATATTGAGGTATGGATCTTCCCTAGACTAGATTTGCCCCATACAGAGTGATTGAGTACTATGAGAGTGTGAGTACATGAGTTCATGATTGAGATGCATTGTATTCGACATGCGTACTTGAGATACATGCATAGAGATGCATTTTCTCATGCTACCCGGTTTTGGTGACATTCATGATTTTACCTGTATATTGACATGTAGGCATAGAGATGTATTTTCCTCATGCTATCTGAAAATGAAACATCTTATTTATTGTTGAAAGATTTTGGGAAAATCACAAATTTTCAAACTTATTCATATATTTGGGAGGTTTTCAGTGAATGATCTAGGATCTACTATTGTACTTGAAAAGCGTGCATATTTTTCGTAACTATGAACTAGCTGAGTTATTTCTTGTACCATCTTTATTATATTGTTATGAACTGTTGCTGGTTATTGGAGTTGGACTCTGATCCTTGTCTCAGCTCGTCACTACTTTCAGCCAAAGGTTAGGTTTGTTACTTATTGAGTACATGGGGTCGGTTGTACTCACACTACATGTCTGCACCTTGTGTGTAAATGTTGGATGCTAATGTAGCTGCGTACGAGGGGAGTTGGATCTGAAGATGTAACTGCGTTCCAGTCATAGCTGCCTCTTGATCTTGGTAGCTTTGTTATTTCAGATCTGTTCATGTATATTTCAAACAGATGGTATATTTTATTTCAAACCAGCTTTGTAAACTCTATATCTTAGAAGCTCATGATTTGTACTACGAATCTTTGAGAAATTCTTTGTATAATAATTCAGTTGTATTATCATTTCTTCTCCTAATAAATACCATTTGAATTGGTTTGTTGTTAGATGGCTTACCTAACGGGTTGGGTTAGGTGCCATCACGACTAGTTGGATTTCGAGTCGTGACAGGCCCAAACATGTACACAACCGTTCTTGCTAATCTTGATTTATTTTATGTCTTAATATCATGTTTTATCTTGGGTTTCATTATGTCAATATTCTTACATATGGTATCAGAAGCCTAGAGAACATGATTTAGGATCAAAATACATTGATTAATAAGGTTTTATATTTGTACGAAATTAATTGTTATAATTTTGCAAGTTTTTGAAATTTCGAATTGATATTTTAGGGCTTTTATTCCTCTTGTTTATATCTTCGATTTGATATATGGTTCATTAAATAACTCTCAAAATTGAGGAAGGAATTAAGATTTTATGTAACAAGAGTTTCATATTTCAAAACGAGGTGAGTTTCGATTTTAAACTATTAAATTCATTTTTTGATTTGATTAAAAGGTTCTAGTAAGTTCCTGAATGTTTCTAAATATTTTTGTTGCTTCTAATTGATTTTTGCATCACAAAAAATCGAGTTTAAGAGTTAGGGTTTTCCGATTCCTTGAAAGCTTGAATCCGAATTTTTGGATCTCAATTGTATTAAATTTGTTATGTGTTTCAATAATATTTTGTTATAAACATGTTTAGAAACATCTTAAGAACAATATCCATGACATTAATTGAATCAAAGCTAACAAAAATGAGAAAATTTAAATCGGGTTAGAAAAACAGGTTTAAAAATATTTTCTTCAAAAACCCGCTGGAGGTTGAAGAAGTTGAAATTTCAACTTTTCAGTGACGCCCACTCTCGGGTAGAGGCGCGTGAGGACGCGTGGGTCCACTTCTTTAGATCCTATTTTGCTGAAATTTTTAGGGTAAAATTCAAACATTATTCATGATTTTCTAGTATTTTTTCATGATTTTTGGAATTCGGGAAGTATTTCTTATAGATTTATTACTTAACTTTAAAATATTATAGTAAATAATTTTGGTTGTCAAAATTTTTAAAAATTATTAAACATTATTCTAAATATATTGGTATGCTTCACTCTCCTTTTATATTATTAGATTATTATTCTCTTATTTTTGAGTATATTAAGCTCACTTTATAGTGCAATAAGAGAATATAATTTCAAAAATTAAAATGTTGTTCAATTGAGCAACTTGGTATGGCACACACCATTTTTCGCATAAAGGTAATATTATTATACACATACAATCTTATTAATTTATAAAGTTACCAGCCCAATTTCATGGAGTATTTGGAATTGAGACTTGATTGAGAAAATATTTCTCTCAAAAGGGATTATTTTTAAAATTATTATATCTCGTGGGAGATGTGTGGCTTGAAAAATTTGTCTGCCTAAAGGAGATATTTTCTGTTTTTAAAAAAGTCACTGTATTTCATTATTATGTATTTTGAACTCCATGATTTGGTAAGCTGTTGTATGTATTTTTTCTGCTCAATTAATTTCATAATTTTGGTGGATTATATAGTAACCTGTATATTTTCATAAGTAATTAAATTTTATTTTTTACATTATTGTTATAGTATCCTTTACAAAGAACAATAATGTTGCTGAAATTAAAATTCTGACTAGGTCCAATTATAAGAAGTGGAAACGTGATGTGGAGTTTGCGTTTGAATTTGTTGAAATGGATATGGCTATCCTAAAGGATTCACCGCAAAAACTAACTGAGGAAAGCAGTAAGAAACATAAAAACCAATATGCTAAATGGGAAAGATACAAGAGGTTGTGCTTAGAGGCCTTGAAAAAGTCAATTGGTGAGCATTTATTGGGGTCTCTTCCGAAAACGAACAACGTCAGAAATTATTTCAAAGTTGTAGGTTAGCGTTTTCAAGTTGTTGATTATGTTGAAGCCTCAAGGTTGATGGGTGAGCTAAGAAACTTAAAGATGATGAAAAATTAGGAGTTCGCTGGTTTATTTTGAGCATGACTTCGGTGCAAAACAAGTTGAAGAATTTAGATGTTACTCTTCTGGATAGTTTCATCGTTCATGATGCTCTTTTACCACTCCCATCTCATATTTATTCAGGGTAGGATTTCTTATAATACTTAGCAATCAGTCGTGGATTGTTAATGAGCTAATAACTAAACGTGATGCTGAGGAAGCAGAAGTGAAAAAAGAAAAAGTAGAGTCTACTATTGAAAAGTTAGAATCTGCTAACATGGTTACTCAGGCTAAATCTTCCGCTAATAAATTCAAAGGGAAAAAAAAGTGGCAAGGTTCAAAAAAGACTCAGAACTTCAAAAGAAATGGTAAAAGTGGGCAAATCAATTTGACAGTCACATAGTTGGTAAATCAAGGAGAAATTATTATTCAGAATAATCGTACAAATGAAATGCTAGCTGATCCACTAACTAAAGGTCTCGGGCCCATTGATTTTAAACGTCTTGTTATAAATATGGGTGTTGTAGAGTCTTTTGATTCTTTATTTTAGTGGGAGTTTAAATATTCTATGGTTATGAACATCTAATATATAGAACAAAGTGCGCATTTATTCTTATATATTATTTTTATGATGATAATCGTTTCTATTCACATTATTTGTAAGTCACAACATGGTATCTTGAGGTGAAAATATGTTCTCCCAAGAGTTATTTAGATGTGCAATTATATGCAACTTTAGTTGCTATATATATTGGATGCATTTCGGTAGTACAGTATCTTGAGATGAAAACTGATTTGTCCAAGATGGCATCCACTTTGGTATATGATGCAATTCGGTAATACGGTATCTTGAGGTGAAAATTAGTTTGCCCAAGATGTGTATCTGTTACATATCTTTAGGACGTATAGAGGACCAATAAGGTAATAGTGCATGAGTACATACTATTGTTATGTCTATATATCACACGTGGTATGATTCCTTACTGCACTACTAGACCAAGATCTCGTTGACTTAATTGAGATTGTTGTGATTATGGAAGATCATATGTAACGACTCGACCGGTCGTTTTGAGCTCTAGCGCGTTGTTCAGCAGTTTATGGCCTTGAGTAGTTTCACTTCAAGTATTATGACTTGTACGCGCGGTCGGAATTGAATTTCGGGAAGTTCGGAGTTGATTTGGAAAGAAAATTTTAATTTCGGAAGCTTTAAGTTGGAAGAGTTGACCAAGGTTTGAATTTTGAGTAAACGACCTCAAAATCGGGATTTGAAGGTTCCAATAGGTTCGTATGATTATTTCAGACTTGGGCGTATGTTCGGATCGAGTATCGGGTGGCTCGAGAGTATTTCAGTGCATATTATAGAAGGTTGGCATTTTGAAGGTCTAAGAATTCCCTAAGTTTGGGTTGAAGTAGATTTGATGTTATCAATGGCCGTTTGAGATTCCGAGTCTGGGAATAATTTCGTATGGTGATTTTGGTCTTAGGAGCGTGTTCGGACGTTGATTTGGAAGTACGTAGGTTGTTTCGACGTCAATTGGCGAAAGTTGAAAATTTGGATGATTTTTGGGAAGTTTGACCAGGAGATAGACTTTATGATATCGGGGTTGGATTTCCATTCCGGAAGCGGGAGTAGGTCCACAATGTCAATTATGACTTGTGTGCAAAATTTGAGATCAATCGGACTTGATTTGATAGGGTTCGGCTTCGAAAGTAAAAGTTTGAAGTTCTAAAGTTCACTAAGCTTGAACTGGGGTACGATTCGTGTTTTTTGCATTATTTGATGTGATTTGAGGCCTCACGCATGTTCATGTTATGTATTGGGACTGGTTGGTGTGATTGGATGAGGTTTCGAGGGCCTCGGGTGTGATTCGGACCAATTTTGGGTGTTTTGATGATGTTGGTTGTTGGTGCTCGTGTCGTGCTTCGCGGATCGCGAGTGGGCTTACGCGATCGCGTAGAAGGATTTTGAGGGAGGTAGAGATTACTCATCGCGAATGCGACAAAGAGGTCGCGAACACGGAGAAGGGCCTGAGGAACCTACGCGAATGCGAAGGGGCGGTCGCGAACGCGTAGAAGGAAAGGGGAAGCTGGGCCTGGAGCGGGTTGGCCTTCGCGAATGCAGCTCGTGGACCGCGAACGCGAAGGGGCAGGGGTCTGAGGCTTCGCGAACGCGATGAGGAGGTCGTGAACGCGTAGAGGAAAATTTTGAAGGCTGTTGTTTTAGCCTTCGCGATCGCGAAGGAGCTTCCGAGATCGCGATGAAGGACTGGCCTGGGCAGATTGTTTTAAATTGAGATTTTTGCTCATTTCACTCATTTCTCTCTTGGATTGGGCGATTTTGGAGAGCTTCAAGGGGATATTTTCATCATATATGTCAAGGTAAGTGATTCTTGCACATTGTGAGTTAAATACTTGGTTTATATATGTATTTAAACATGAAAATTAGTAAAAATTTGAGATGTTGAAGAAAAACCTAGAAATTGGTATTTTTGGATTTAACCACGAAATTGGACATGAAATTGGGAATAAATCATATATTTGAGTTCGTAATGTTATGGTTAAATTTTATCTCCGAAAATTTTTAAAATCCGAGCCTATGAAAAATTTTGAAATCCGGGCACGTGGGCCCAAGGGTTGATTTATCAACTTTTAGAGCGGAGTTGGGAATTGTTTAAATTGACTAATTATGAGTATTAGAACACATTTGATTGGTTTGCACATTGTTTGCATAATTTTGGACCGAAGAGCATTGGTAGGAGGTGTTAGAGAGGCCTTGGAACCGGTTATGGAACTTCAGAACGAGATAAGTCTCTTGTCTAACTTTATGAGGGGAAAATTACCCCCTAGGTGTTAATTATTGTTATGCTCAACTAGTTGTGGCTGCTACATACGCACGAGGTGATGAGAGTCCGTACGTAGCTATAGTATGTTTACGTCCGGCAAGACTTAGGATCTTATCATGTAATATTTAAAATACTTGAACTCATTGTGCTGGCTTACATAATCGAAGGTATGATGTAATTGATTTAGAAATAAAAATATGTATACTAGGCCAAGCTTTAACACTTGAGTGGTGGGTGAGTTATCTGATAAGTGGTAAAGAATATATTCATTTTATTGCTCATGTGCTATAATGTAAACGTGTGTCTCGAAATTCCGAGAACTTCCTTTCTTTTCTTGTGGAGCAGGCCGAACGCCTCGGCAGTTTATAGATGCATCTATGGATCATGCCGCTCGTCCCTCGGTAGTGTACATATTATTTCTGATCGGGTCGAACGACCTTAGGAAGAATAATGCGTTATATCGCTAGTAGTCCGAATATTCACTAGATAAACCTCCCACTGATGCCCGACACTTTATGGTATTCCTATTTATCTGATAATGACACTTGACATTTTTCTGGCTGTTAAGGTAGAATACAAGATTTAGAAATTTATGCTTTAAAAG
Organism: Nicotiana obtusifolia; assembly: GCA_002018475.1. Classification (NCBI taxonomy): domain Eukaryota; kingdom Viridiplantae; phylum Streptophyta; class Magnoliopsida; order Solanales; family Solanaceae; genus Nicotiana; species Nicotiana obtusifolia. Next base: position 160,370 of record MCJB01005225.1, read on the forward strand.
AAGTAATTGGAAGATTATATAACTTACATATTTACCCTATTATTGTCATATGTTTCATAGCTGCTCATGTTTTATTATATTGTTTTATTGGACCATTAGTAAATGTCGATGTCGTCCCCTCGTCACTACTTCTCCGGAGTTAGGCTAAATACTTACTGGGTACGCGTTGATTTACATACTCATGCTGCACTTCTACACTAAATGTGCAAGATCTGATAGGTTCATTGATGATCGCCTTGGCGCGTAGGTGCACCTGTTGAGGAGACTTTATATGAGTTGCATTCCAGGCCACGCATCGCAGCCTATCGAGTCTCCATTGTACCACACATTTTATTCTATCTTATTGCATTCGGACAGATGTGTTATTATTATTGTACTCCTTAGAGATTTTCTCATGCACTTGTGACACCGAGTTTTGGGGGTTTCCCTCGGGTTATTCATTGTTGTGGTTCATGTAAAATATTTTCATTTATTTTGTAAATTCTATTTTATACTGTTCAATTAAGGAAAATTTCGAATTTCAAAAATATTAAACTGAGTAATTAATTTGGTAAATCACCGTTGGCTTGCCTGACGGCAACGTTAAGCGGCATCACGGACCTGTAGTGGATTTTGGGTCGTGACAACTTGGTATCAGAGCGCTAGGTTCACATAGGTCTCACGAGTCATGAGCAAGTCTAGTAGAGTCTTGCGGATCGGTACGGAGACGTTTGTACTCATCTTCGAAAGGCTACATGGCTGCTAGGAGCACTTCCGTCTTGATTCCTCTTCGTGCGGTTTGATTCCATTGAGGCTTGTGCCTTTATTTCCGACCTACTCAATCTTATGCAACGTGAAGCGCTTGTTATCAATTGGGCATTGAGGAGTTTAATGGTACTACAGAAGTGGTGCAAGATGGGCAGGCTATTATCGTCTCCTTATGGAAGGGTGTTCTGTCGTTTCAGCTCAGTATCTACATTTCCTATGGTGTTGAGGCTATGCATAGATTGCTATGATGTTCACACATTATTATCGCACGGTGTTAGTGTAATGGTAGGGTGCTTCTTTATGTGTCAAGGTAGTGAATGGCTTGAAAGGAGGATTTCTCAGCACATGATTTAGAGGTTCAGCGTTTAATTCCAGTAAGGGAAAGGCAATTGGGCTATAAATGTTCAGGTTTGGTTTGATGGAGTAACGAGACTTGGTATTTTCGAGCATGGTGGAATTTTCATTTGTGATGTGGTGTCTTTGTCCTTGTTAGAATGTATTAAGATTCGCCGGTGTTATGGTCTTCTTTGAATTGCCTTCGAGGCAGGGTGTTGTGAAATGGTGCCTGAGAAGCGGTTGTCAGAGATAGCGGTGTGTAGAGGTTTCGGGATCGAATCAGTGTTTCTAATGTTGATGGCTCGAGAAACATGATCTTTCAGGAGGTTTAGAGTTTGAAGCAATTTATTAGTTCAGGTTCTACAGGGATGGACTTTGATGTAATACAACAATTGGGTAGTGAAGTATGAGGAAGGACATGGCGGGAGGTGTCTCGCGGTGGTCAAATTACTAACAGGTCGAGTATGAAGAATGGAGGTTGAGAAGTTGCGTAAAGGGGGAGGTTTAACCGAAGTGGGAGTGGCAGAGCAGCGTATGGATTCTGTGGTAGGAAACCACTTGCCTGAAGAAAGTTTAGAGCGATTCGGGAATCACGGTGGAAAAGTGACTAAGTCTATGAACTGTTTTTAGGATGGTGGCTACTGTACTGAGGAACGTTAAATATGGCAGAAGGGGGTTTGCTTGAAGGAAGAGGGGTGTGAACATGACTTCGGGTATGGGATGTAATGTCGCACTTTTAGTTGATGTCAACGTGAAGTGAACGAACTTGTACAACTGGTGGATGAGCACGGGCTCAGGAGGGTCTACTGATTTCGTAGTAGTTGTACCCAGTGCAGCATCCTTGGGAGATGTCAGGATGGAAATCCCACAGGTGGGCTATCTTCTATGGACAGGTCTGCGGTTGTATGATTTTAATGAAGTTTCTATGAAGAGTTCTGCTTGCTAACCAGTGGGAAGTCGAATAGGCAATTGTGGCTGATAATTCGGGATGTTTTATGAAAAGTGTAATAGGAGGTTTCGAGAATTTGGCTGGTTAATTGGGAAGGAGGAACCTTGGTGGGTTCTAGGGTTATGTAATTGTAACTTCAAACTAAGTGGGGGAGCCCCCACCATCTACGATTGGATCGCATGGTTGTCTCCTTGTGCGGTTTCTAGTTATCGGTGTATTGGTGGGTTATTATGAAAGGAAAGAAAACATCAGTGGTAACTCGAGCAAAGGATTTGATGAATGTGTGCTATATTTGGCCTTATCGATTCATTTTCAGGTTTTGGGAAGACTTAGAGTTTATGCTTCTGGTATATGTGATGTACAAGGAGAAATAATTCATCCGGTTGTTTCTTTGGGAATGATAATGTGCTGACATCGCACTAGAGTTTGGCTTATATTCGGGACCAAGTTGGAGTGGGTGACTCTCAACAGTAGTTCTAATGGGTTCGTTACATGGCTGGAGATCAGCATTTCGTAGCAGAGTGTGAAGAATACTTGGGGAACTTTCTATGTTATCATTATGTCTGCAGAGCAGTATTGGAAAAATGGGAGAAATAGTTTGGATTTATGGAAGGTCTTTTAGAATGGATGTACTAGTTGGAGATGCTATTGTGCGCCCGAGGACGGTACGATATGGTTCATGGGTATTGAGACGATGTGGACTCATGAAGGGGGTCACTCGGGAGGAGCGTTGTTGAGTTTCGTTATGATTCTTGAATGGAGCTACTATTATTTCTAAGGCAATTCAAGAGTAAATTGAAGGAAGTTGGGTCGGTTGGTAATGGTTTAAATCAACGTGATTGTAGTAATGATCAGTTCCTTCGGCGTGCAAAGTTATACATGTGGTTTGTGGTTGTACATGTGGGCTTGACAGCCACCATGACCTGGTTGATTTGGGAAGTATTTGATTCAATGGATTTGTTGTGTAAATGGATTCCGAAAGAGTTATGACGGTTTAGATCACGACTCGAGGTTTGTAATATTTCTACGGCTTGGGTGTTGCGTGTTTCTTTGGTTTTTTGAAACGAGCTAAGTGAAAAGTTTCTAGCCAATGAAGTGTTTATTCTACTAGTAATTCAGGGGTTATGATGAATTCTGATATTCTCGCGTAGCGGCATGATAGCTGCAGTGAGCGGCATGGAAATTTGAAAGTAGAGGATCAAGATTGCGGTTCGGTATTGACGAGAATGTCACGAGCTCAGACGAGCAGGGGTGAGTTCAGATGTTCAGTGTAAGCTGGCATTTCCTTTAGTGTCACCTGAGAATGGTGTCCTGCGGAAGAGGCTTGTGTATTAGGCTGCGGATTCTTGATTTGCCTTACAGAATTAGAACAGTTGGTGGTATGGATGTGTGGACTTTGCTACCTGAGCGAAAGGTCGTGGGAGCGTAACCCACGGAGAGATTTGTATAAGTATGGCATATTAGTCACTTGATTGATCAAGATTAAAATCGAGTACCGAGATTTTTGGTACTATCGTTAATGTGAGAGTTTATGCTTGAAAGGCACTCTATTCCTTGGTTATGAGCTGTGGGAGTTGCTCTGGATTGAGGCGGCTTGATTATTCGCACACGTGTTGAGGTCCCGTGTAGCTGGTGGTGCTATGTGAGCAGGAAGGCTCTCGAGACGCAAATCATTTATTGCACCTTAATTGTGCTTAGGTTTTGTAGCGTATGGTGCTATCCGTTTCCCCAGGGATTTGTATTGGGCACTTGACGTGCTTATGGTCGATATTCGGGCATTTCGTAGGTATAAGAATTATGGCTTGATGGGTATTTCCTTATTTATTGCTATGTGTGGATCGGGTATGTTGTTTCGATCGGGTTGCCCGCCGCCGGTATTATGTGTGGATCGGGTTGCACGCCGCAATAGCGAGATGTTGAGTACGGTTCCCTATATCTATTCTTGTGTATTTTGTTTCTCATTCTTTGAGAAAGGTTCATAACATCTTTTCGGTTGTTGTATTAGTTATGTGGACTGGGTAGTTCTTTTCGGGAGTTTGTTTTTCATTATATGTCATATTCGAGTTGTGGCTTATTGGCACATTAATGGCGTCATATGAAATCTTGGTCAGTGTTTGAGATGGCTTATTGCTTTAGCAGCTTGTACTGGGTGAGACGAGATTATTGGACCTGAAATCAGTGCAATCAAATGTAGATAAGGTATATTAAAGAGCAAATGTCGCTATTCAAATTAGAATGAGTTAATGGTTCTTGTCAGGAGGATTAAAACCGAGCTTATAGGTGTTATGATGTTTGCTTCGAGCGCCGGGTCAGTGAAGTTTCAGCTGTTGTGCTTGGAAGAGGTTGCCTTGGGCAAACGAGTTATGCAGTGTATTTTGTGATGTCATCATAGGTGCATGACTATGTGTGGATTCAGCATGTGGAGATTTGCACTGTGTTCGTATGTTAGAATGAGGTCTTGTAAAGAAATTTGTAGGTTGGAATTTCATTCGAAGGCTTATTACCTAGGTAAAAGGGAGAACCTTCAGTTCGCCTAGAGCTAATGTTCCCAACTGGGTTGTGGTGGCACGGGTAGGTGCACAAGGTGTTGAACAATAATTTTGGATAACTCCGGAGCAGTTCCTAATACGCTCGAGGACGAACGTATGTTTAAGTGGGGGGAGAATGTAACGACCCGACCGATCATCTTGAGCTCTAGCATGTCGTACGGTGGTTTGAGGACTTGAGTAGTTTCACTTCAGGTATTATGACTTGTACGCGCGGTCGGAATTGAATTTCTGGAAGTTCAGAGTTGATTTGGAAAGAAAATTTTAGCTTCGGAAGCTTTAAGTTAGAAGAGTTGATCAAGGATTGACTTTTAAATAAACGACCTCAGAATCAGGATTTGAAGGTTCCAATAGGTTCGTATGATGATTTCGGACTTGGGCGTATGTTTGGGTCGAGTATTGGGTGGCCCAGGAGTATTTCGACGCTTATTACGAAAGGTTGGCATTTTGAAGGTCTAAGAATTCCCTAAGTTTGGTTGAAGTCGATTTTGATGTTATCGATGTCCGTTTGAGATTCCTAGCCTAGGAATAGTTCTGTATGGTGATTTTGGTCTTAGGAGCGTATTCGAACGTTGATTTGGAAGTCCGTAGGTTGTTTCGGCGTCAATTGGCAAAAGTTGAGAACTTGGATGATTTTTGAGAAGTTTCACCGAGAGTGGACTTTTTGATATCGGGGTCGGATTCCGATTTCGGAAGTGGGAGTAGGTCCGTAATGTCAATTATGACTTGTGTGCAAAATTTGAGATCAATCGGACTTGATTTGATAGGTTATGGCGTCGAATGTAGAAGTTTGAAGTTCTAAAGTTCACTAAGCTTGAATTGGGGTGTGATTCGTGATTTTAGCATTGTTTGATGTGATTTGAGGCCTCGAGTAGGTTCGTGTTATGTATTAGGACTGGTTGGTGTGATTGGATGAGGTCCGGGGGGCCTCGGGTGTGATTCGGAGTGGTCTCGAACCAAGTTTGGGTGTTTTGATGCTGCTGAATGTTGGTGCTGGTGTCGTGTTTCGCGATCGTATCGCGATCGCGAAGAAGTATTTTGGGGCAGGTGGAGATTACTCATCGTGAACGCGACAGAGAGGTCGCGAATGCCGAGAAGGGCCTGAGGAACCTACGTGAATGCGAAGGGGCAGGGGTCTGAGGCTTCGCGAACGCGGCTCGTGGTTCGCGAACACGAAGGGGCAGGGGTCTGAGGCTTCGCGAACGTGTAGAGGAAAACTTAGGAGGCTGTTGTTTTATTCATCGCTATTGCGAAGGAGCTTCTGCGATCGCGATAAAGGACTGGCCTAGGCAGATTGTTTTAAATCGAAATTTTTGCTCACTGCACTCATTTCTCTCTTGGGTTGGGCGATTTTGGAGAGCTTCAAGGGGAGATTTTCATCATCTATGTCAAGGTAAGTGATTCCCGCACATTGTGAGTTAAATACGTGGTTTATATATGGATTTAAACATGGAAATTCGTAGAAATTTGGGATTTTGAAGAAAAACCTAGAAATTAGTATTTTTGGATTTTGACCACGAAATTGGACATGAAATTGGGAATAAATCATATATTTGAGTTTGTAATGTTATGGGTGAAGTTTATCTCCAAAAAATTTTGAAATTCGGACACGTGGGCTCGAGGGTTGATTTATCGACCTTTCGAGTGAAGTTGGGAATTGTTTAAATTGATTAATTATAGGTATTAGAACACATTTTGATTGGTTTGCACATTGTTTGCATAGTTTTGGATCGACGAGCATTGGTTGGAGGTGTTAGAGAGGCTTTGGAGCCGGTTAATGAACTTCGGAACGAGGTAAGTCTCTTGTCTAACCTTGTGAGGGGGAAACTACCCCTAGGTGTTAATTATTGTTATGTGCAACTAGTTGTGGGTGCTAGGTACGCATGAGGTGATGTGAGTCTGTACGTAGCTATAGCATGTTTATGTCGGGGTAGATTTAGGATCTTATCATGTAGTATTTGAAATACTTGAACTCATTGTGCTGGCTTACTTAATCGAAGTTATAAATATAATTGATTTAGAAATAAAAATATGTATACTAGGCCAACCCTTAACATTTGAATGGTGGGCGAGTTATTTGAGAAGTGGTAAAGAATATATTCATTTTATTGCTCATGTGTTATAATGTAAACGCATGTCTCAAAATTCTGGGAACTTGCTTCCCTTTCTTGTGGAGGGGGTCCAATGCCTCGGTAGTATATAGGTGTATCTATGGATCGTGCCGCTCGTCCCTCGGCAGCGTACACATTATTCTGGATCGGACCGAACGACCGCGACAGAATCGTGCGTTATATCGCTAGTAGTCCGAATATTCACGAGATAAACCTTACTCTGACGCCCGGCATTTTATAGTATTCCCTATTTATCTGATAACGACACTTGATATTTTTCTGGGCTATTAAGGTAGAATACAAGATTTAGAAATTTGTGCTTTAAAAGAAGTAATTAGAAGATTATATAACTTATAGATTTACCCCAGTATTTGTCGTATGCTTCATTCCTGCTCATGTTTTATTATATTATTTTATTGGACCTTTAGTAAGTGTCATGTCGACCCCTCGTCACTACTTCTCTAGTGTTAGGCTAGATACTTACTGGGTACGCGTTGATTTACGTACTCATCCTGCACTTCTGCACTAAATATGCAGGATCTAATAGTTTTATTAATGATCGTTCTGGCGCGTAGGCGCACCTGTTGAGGAGACGTTATATGAGCTGCATTCCAGGCCACGCATCGCAGCCTATCGAGTCTCCATTGTACCACACATTTTATTCTATCTTATTGCATTCGGACAGATGTGTTATTATTATTGTACTCCTTAGAGATTTTCTCATGCACTTGTGACACCGAGTTTTGGGGGTTTCCCTCGGGTTATTCATTGTTGTGGTTCATGTAAAATATTTTCATTTATTTTGTAAATTCTATTTTATACTGTTCAATTAAGGAAAATTTCGAATTTCAAAAATATTAAACTGAGTAATTAATTTGGTAAATCACCGTTGGCTTGCCTGACGGCAACGTTAAGCGGCATCACGGACCTGTAGTGGATTTTGGGTCGTGACAACTTGGTATCAGAGCGCTAGGTTCACATAGGTCTCACGAGTCATGAGCAAGTCTAGTAGAGTCTTGCGGATCGGTACGGAGACGTTTGTACTCATCTTCGAAAGGCTACATGGCTGCTAGGAGCACTTCCGTCTTGATTCCTCTTCGTGCGGTTTGATTCCATTGAGGCTTGTGCCTTTATTTCCGACCTACTCAATCTTATGCAACGTGAAGCGCTTGTTATCAATTGGGCATTGAGGAGTTTAATGGTACTACAGAAGTGGTGCAAGATGGGCAGGCTATTATCGTCTCCTTATGGAAGGGTGTTCTGTCGTTTCAGCTCAGTATCTACATTTCCTATGGTGTTGAGGCTATGCATAGATTGCTATGATGTTCACACATTATTATCGCACGGTGTTAGTGTAATGGTAGGGTGCTTCTTTATGTGTCAAGGTAGTGAATGGCTTGAAAGGAGGATTTCTCAGCACATGATTTAGAGGTTCAGCGTTTAATTCCAGTAAGGGAAAGGCAATTGGGCTATAAATGTTCAGGTTTGGTTTGATGGAGTAACGAGACTTGGTATTTTCGAGCATGGTGGAATTTTCATTTGTGATGTGGTGTCTTTGTCCTTGTTAGAATGTATTAAGATTCGCCGGTGTTATGGTCTTCTTTGAATTGCCTTCGAGGCAGGGTGTTGTGAAATGGTGCCTGAGAAGCGGTTGTCAGAGATAGCGGTGTGTAGAGGTTTCGGGATCGAATCAGTGTTTCTAATGTTGATGGCTCGAGAAACATGATCTTTCAGGAGGTTTAGAGTTTGAAGCAATTTATTAGTTCAGGTTCTACAGGGATGGACTTTGATGTAATACAACAATTGGGTAGTGAAGTATGAGGAAGGACATGGCGGGGNTTTGAGAAGTGGTAAAGAATATATTCATTTTATTGCTCATGTGTTATAATGTAAACGCATGTCTCAAAATTCTGGGAACTTGCTTCCCTTTCTTGTGGAGGGGGTCCAATGCCTCGGTAGTATATAGGTGTATCTATGGATCGTGCCGCTCGTCCCTCGGCAGCGTACACATTATTCTGGATCGGACCGAACGACCGCGACAGAATCGTGCGTTATATCGCTAGTAGTCCGAATATTCACGAGATAAACCTTACTCTGACGCCCGGCATTTTATAGTATTCCCTATTTATCTGATAACGACACTTGATATTTTTCTGGGCTATTAAGGTAGAATACAAGATTTAGAAATTTGTGCTTTAAAAGAAGTAATTAGAAGATTATATAACTTATAGATTTACCCCAGTATTTGTCGTATGCTTCATTCCTGCTCATGTTTTATTATATTATTTTATTGGACCTTTAGTAAGTGTCATGTCGACCCCTCGTCACTACTTCTCTAGTGTTAGGCTAGATACTTACTGGGTACGCGTTGATTTACGTACTCATCCTGCACTTCTGCACTAAATATGCAGGATCTAATAGTTTTATTAATGATCGTTCTGGCGCGTAGGCGCACCTGTTGAGGAGACGTTATATGAGCTGCATTCCAGGCCACGCATCGCAGCCTATCGAGTCTCCATTGTACCACACATTTTATTCTATCTTATTGCATTCGGACAGATGTGTTATTATTATTGTACTCCTTAGAGATTTGCTCATGCACTTGATGTGTTATTATTATTGTACTCCTTAGATATTTGCTCATGCACTTATGACACCGGGTTTTGGGGGTTTCTTTCGGGTTATTCATTATTGTGGTTCGTGTAAAATATTTTCATTTATTTTGTAATTCTATTTTATACTGTTCAATTAAGGAAAATTTCGAATTTTAAAAATATTAAAATGAGTAATTAATTTGGTAAATCACTATTGGCTTGCCTGACGGTGGTGTTAGGCGCCATCATGACCTATAGTCGATTTTGGGTCGTGACATCATTTGTTGACAATAATACATAAATTTCCATAGTCTGATATTCAAGGTTGAGTTAATAAAGGCCGATTAAAGTTTATGGACTTGTTTTAAATTTAAATAAAAATGTGGCCGCAAATATTTTTCTTTCGTCAATCCACGATATGGCTCAAATAGGTACGCAATCTGTTCTTACTAATCTTGATTTACTTTGTGTCTTAATATCATGTTTGATCTTGGGATATATTATGACTTGTTACGATCCGGAATTCCCACCCTTGGGATCGTGATGGTGCCTAATTTCACTTGCTAGGCAAGCAATCGTTAGCTGTAAATATTATCCATTTTTAACAATTCAAATCAAATGATAACAATGAAACTGAATAGTCTGAAACAGGGTGATAAACTAATAAAAGACGTAATCCAAATACAATCTCAGAACTGGTGTCACGAATACATGAGCGTCTAGATACTACAGATAATAGTCTGAGTAAAACATAACTGTTTGAATCAAAATAAACAACTAAGATGATATAGAAGGGGACTTCAGGGGTGTGAACGCCGAACAACTATACCTCAAGTCTCCACTGATGGGTAGATCCGAGCAATCTCACTCAGCGCTGCTGGGACCAACTCCGATATCTGCACAAGAAGTGTAGAGTGTAGTATGAATATAATCAACCTCATGTACTCTGTAAGTGTCGAGCCTAACCCCAACGAAGTAGTGACGAGGCTAAGGCGGGTCACTTACAATAACCTGTGCGCAATAATAATAATTATAAATTATTATTATTATTATTATTATAATTATAATAATAACAGGAAAGACAGGAAATGGAAGTAAAGCAGTTAACTCATAAAAACAAACTCGAAATCCAACTACCAGACAGCCCAAAATAGCAAGTCTCATAAACTCATCTCAAAATACTGAGGCAAATCTAATAGTCACAAGCAATTACAACATATACAATCAGTTGCACGCGCAACCCGATCCCACCATATCATTATCTGTCAATATCATAATCCGTCTTTATTCCGCCATTTCAATTCATTATCTTTTAATTTTCGTTGCGGCGTGCAACCCGCTCCCAAAATAATTTCATTCAACAATAACAATGCAACAACCAAAATTTACAAGAATTTCTACATCAAGAGAGTAAATGTACAAAGCAATGAAGAATCACATAATAATCAAAAAATCTCTAACAACTCGAATATCTCAACCTTATCAACTCATCGGTATCTATCAATTAGACAACTTATACAAGTGAAACCACGACACAGAAAGCAACAAATATTACAAAACTATAAGGCAAATAGGACATATGACTATTTAGATATGCGAGTAAAGAAAGTAGAGAAAAGTAGCAAACAAGCATGGAATCATGGAAGGATGGACAATTTAATGAATAACTAAATGACAAGTAACAATTACGGCATAGAAGTCAATAAAGCATGTAGTAATTAAGGCATGAAACAGGATATATCATGAAGTAACGAAAATATGGGTGCAAGTATCATCACGGCATATATACACTTGTCACTTCGCATATACGTCGTGTTCCATATAATATACATAACGCGTAGTTCAAGGTTCCCTAACTCTCTTAAATCAAGGTTAGACCCAGCACTTACCTTTCTCTATCAACCAGGGCCTTGCCTTTGAACAAGTCTCCAAATCAACCCAAAATCTAGCAAATTATTGACCAAATAATTCAAAATAAGCTTTAGAAACTACCCACAAATGAAAGAGACTCAATTTTGATCATTCTTTGAAAAAATAACAAAAGTCAACCCTGGGCTCGCTTGGTCAAAACTCGAGTTCGGACCAAAACCCGATTACCCATTCACCTCCGAGCCCGGTTATGTGATTTGTTTCGAAATTCAACCTCAATTCGAGGTCTAAATCTCAATTTTACAAAATTCAATTCTACCCAAATCCCTAATTTCTATCATGAAAATCTTAAATTTGATGTTGAAATCTCATGAAATGTAATGGGTAATTGAAAGGAAATCTATTAGAGTCATTTACCAATGAATTTGGGAAGAAAAGTCTCATAGAAAATCATCTCTAGAGTGTTTAAGGTTGAGAAATTGTGTGAAATGAGCTAAGTTTCATTTTTTTCCTCTTTTACCCAGTTGTAGATGTCGTAATTGTGAAGTCATGTTCGCAATCACGAACACCGCAAATGCGAGACAAGGGTCGCAAATGCAACAAAATATTCACAAATGCGAAGTCCCCACCTTCGCAAATGCGACCAGTATCTTCGCAATTGCGAAGAAATATTGTTTTACCAGTCATCGCAAATGCGACCAAGTGATCACAAATGCGATCCTGAGTTGTTCGCAATTGCGAACCATTTCCTCGCAAATGCAAGGTTACCCAATCCCAGGCCCTGCTCGTATATGCGAACTCTTGTTCGCAAAAGCGAGACTCCCAATTACGAGCCAGACCTCGCAATTGCGAGCCAAACCTCACGAATGCGAGATATGCAGTAGATACCAAAGCTGATATTGCACCTGCAATTTTCACACTAGTAAAACTCATCTGAAACACGTCCGAAACTCACCCGAGCCCCTCGGGCTCCAAACCAAACATGCATACAAGTGAAATAACATCATACGAATTTGCTCATGCAATCAAATCACCAAAATAACATCTAAATCTACAAATCAATCCTCAAAACGAATGAGATTTCAAAGTAAAACTCAAGAACACTAGAATCACATCTAAGCGTCCAAATTATGTCAAATCAATTTCGAATTGCACCAAATTTTGCAGACAAGTTTCAAATAGCAATATGAACCCATTCCAAGTTTCAACATCAAAATCCGAACCCGTTAGCTAAGAAGTCAACTTACAATCAAACTTAGTAAATTTTCAAACTTTCAAAATATTAGTTTTCGTCAAAATGAGTCAAATCAATTTAGGGACCTCCAATTTCAGTTTCGGGCATATGCCCAAGTCCAACATCACGATACGGACCTACCAGAATTGTCAAAACACTGAGCCGAGGTCGTTTTCACAAAATATTGGCCGTGGTCAACTCAAGTTGTTTTTAAAGCCAAAAATTATGTTTTCTTCAAATTTTCACATAAAAGCTTTTCAAGTAGCGAGACGGACCACGCATGCAAACCAAGAAACATCAAACGAAACTAATGAAGGTCTCGAAATACGAAATTAAGGGCTAATATTCAAAATGACCTATCAGGTCGTCACATGTTAGTATTCTTACTGTTAGAACATACGATTAAAATGGGCCAAAACAATTTAACCCAACGGATCAAATCCAAATCTAACTGTACACCTTCACATTTTTAGATTGAGAATTATATTACTTTAGAGGAACTTGAAAATATTGTCAATCTAGAGATTAGGAATTATGTCAAAAGACATAATAAGAAAAGGAGGAAAGTGGGTTGGATCATGTTGGCCGAATCAGATTGTGACCTGTTATTTGGCTAATTTTGACCCAATCTGTAATAACTCAAAAAAAACTTTGAGCAGATTGTCTATTAACTCATTAAACGCAACTCGTTTGATCCGTTCAAATTTAGATAAATCCATTTTAGACCCTTCTTTAATGTCTAAAACTGTTCTTATTTCGCTTTTGTAATGAAATTGTTTCTGTTTTGATTACTGCATGTGTATTCGTTGAATGAGTAAACCTCGCATTGAAAGCGGGATTTTTTGTAGGTAGCGTTTCCAAAACTTCGATTCTTTTCTCGCTATAAGCTCACAATTAAACAAGCACTAGCTAGTCTCCTTGTGGTTCAAGTGACTTCTCTTGTGGAAGCATTCACAATGACAGTGATGGCTATTCAAAATGATTTGTGGTCAGAAAGTGGTTTCTAAGGACAATTCGTTCTACAAATAGTTCTATAACAAGAGTATCTATTGACTCGCCCGAAAATATGGTCATCCCACGTTCAAGGCAACATCAAAGCTCTGAAACGACTCACAAACACCAACTCTAGCTACCCAAATGACATAATACGAGCTGTCAAATCCTAGGTTGGTTTAACTTTTTTATTTATAACGGTGGTGTCTGGACCAATTTGTGCGCTCCTCAACTGTTTTATCGGATACTTCCTACCTCCCTCCAGCACAAATACCAGGTAACTATATTCACTAAAGCTTAGCCAGATGAAAAGAAAGCACTTAGTATTTTTTGCCTTCGCCGAGGTTTAAATGTGCGACCGTATGGTTCTCCTCCCAAATTAATACAATTATGATAAATTTTAGAAAAAGTGGACGAGTAAGACTTGGTCAATTGATATAATATCCCCCACCTCCAACAGGAAGTTTGAGCTGATGCAAGTATAGAACTACTGTTGATCGCTAGATGTGTACGTTTAAGGGAAAAAATGAAAGCAGATTTTTGAAATATGGAAGCTTTTGCTGATTTAAATAGCTAAAAACTCTGGCAATTAACATTCCTTTGTTTCCTACCGTAGTCTTTATTCAAAACAGACTAATTCTGAATCCATCATTTTCTGGATCTGGTTTGACTCTTTCAATTGTTCGATTCGACACGCACATACCCCCGCGCTTGCACACACACTCACAAAACTTAGGAAGATTAACTAAATGAATCGTAATGTACCAGTTTTAAGCCACAAGAGGACATATTTGTTGATTATGAAAAATGCAGGTGACTCTGACTCACGATTCAAGGCTAAGCTGAACAAACAAATAAGACAGTAGATACTCAGAAGACCATGTCAATTCACACATAAAAGAATCTGATCTGGTTAAAAGCATGCTTGTTTCAGCAAGAATTATATTTAACTTAAACTAAACAGATCTATTACTACTAATAGAAGTGTCATGATTTGTATTCCAACGCCTTTTAACATTTTGAATCCAGACATGCCAAGGAAACTGGAGAGTTGCTGGTAGTCCTTGAAGCGATATCCTGCCCTAGCTTTGCATTATCTGAAATTCTTGGTTCAAATTTTCACTAGTTGTTTCTACAGAACTTTCCACAAATTCTTGAAGTAAGATCCTTTAACTTCCAGCTTCCTTCTCCAATACTCAAATTTTGAACTACCGTTGATGCTACTTGGCTCGTAGCCTCACAAAAGCCAAGATTATCAGTCATTTTGTGGTAAAGTTCTTTTTCTTCCAACAAATTACAGAATGCTCAGGAGATATAAACACTTGAATAACACATTTTGCAACCAGAAGACACATTTGGTATTTTTTTGCACCAAGTTGTAAGACAACTGCACTCTTCTTGAGCAGCTGTAAGTGGAAATTTTCACTATCCAAGGTTAGCCACATTGCTAAAAAGAACCAAAGAATTAAGGGTGTAAAGAATTGCTTGTTGCAATAAACAATTAACTGGTATTTTCTATCTGGCATCTAATACTGTGATGGTTATCTCATTTCCTGTACTATGTGTATATTGACTAGAAGAGAACTCATTATCTGGTGCTTTTGCTTCTACGAAGAAACCTGGTTGTTTAGCCGGTAGCAGTTCACCTTCATTGTTTAACATCATCACCACAGAAGACATACTTGGACGATCTTCTGGACAGTGTTGGACACATAATAGACCAACATGGATTGATCGTATTACTTCAGGTGTAGAACAAACATCAATTGGGAAATCCCCAAGTAATTCCATTGATCTACCTTCTTTATAGAGTTTCCAAGCCTGTAGAATTTAAAATCTTATTAGTACGACTAGCTTTGCGAGCTATTTATTGATGGATAACAAAAAATGCAACCCTTACGTGTCCAAGGAGGTTAAGGTTATGGTCCGGATGAGAGAATCTTCTGTTCCCTTTCCCACTCACAATTTCCAGCACTAAGACACCATAGCTAAATACATCTGACTTTACTGAGTAGACCCCATGCACAGCATATTCCGGTGAGAGGTAGCCACTGCATAAAATATATGCACAAAATAGCATTATCGATACTGAAAAACATACTATGATAATCTCAAGGTTCTTCTATTCCAGTTTTCAACTACTCAGTAAAAAATCATGTTGAGATTCTTACTATGTTCCAACTACTCGGTGTGTCTTGGCTCCAAACTTATCATCTTCACAACTTCTTGCTATGCCAAAGTCTGATATCTTTGGATTCATGTCATTGTCTAGTAAAATATTGTTCGCTTTCAGGTCCCTATGAATGATCCTCAACTGAGAATCTTGATGCAGATACATAAGCCCCCGAGCTATCCCGTTGATGATGTGAAAGCGCTTAGGCCAGTCTAATACCCTGCTTCCTATGTCGTCTGCCAAAAGTTTCACAATTGGATCACTAATACACACCAATCAGGTAAAAATGAGAGTGGCATTAAAACATCAAACTCTTCCGTTATTGGTAAAGAGAAAAACATAGTTTTGGGCCTTCGGCTCATATAAATCTTAGTTCCTAGTTCTCTTACACTATTTTTCCTGCTAGATGTGGATTAAAAGGGAAGAAGATCGTTTAGGTACTCATATAGGGCATCGTTAACTGAAGCACAAATATTACACTTGGTCTTAGAAATCCTTACCGAATATAAATGAATCAAGACTTCCATTTGGCATGTACTCATAGATCAACATTTTTTCTTCTCCTTCAATGCAGCATCCAAGAATCTTCACCAGATTTCTATGCTGAAGTTTCACAATATACATCACTTCATTCTTGAACTCGTCTTGTCCTTGTGTGGAAGTCTTAGATAGCCGCTTCACAGCTATTTCCTGTCCTTGTTCAAGCATGCCCTAAACATCAAATCTCTGCACGTTAAACTTTTTCAATACCTAACATGAAAGTGAAAACCATGCAAGACTGTTGTATGCTTCCAAGTAAAAGGTAGAAGCACCAAATTTGAAGAATTGAGCAATCATAATAAATCCAATCAAGTTCAGCTGTTGTTCATAAAACTCCTCCAACACATCTTAATTGCACAATATTTCTCTTACCAAATTAGGTTATATTTGGGCGGACTAAGCAAATTATGTCCTCCAAAACCATAAAGTTGTTAAGCCATTCCTCTTATTAGAAATTAATCAGCACATATTAGAAGACACGTTTTCCGAAACTTTTGGACTGACTCTGAAACATTTTGGATATTCTGAAGTACATGAATCAAAAGATCTTCCACTAAACCCCCTGTCCTCCATTTATTGATGAATTAGCATAAATGCTCTCTTTGCTCTCCAAATGTCCCATTTGTTAGAACAAACCTTTTATTTTCAGTCACCTTATACCGAACAAATCTGAAGTTACAGTCAGTCTTCCAGATTCTTGCTATGCTCTATTATGTGGGCTGTTAATTGCTTATATCATGTACAAAACTGCATGCTATAAATGGTTGTTACCTTGTAAACAGGTCCATAGCCACCCTCTCCAATTTTGTTCTCCTCTGAAAAGTTATTCGTAGATTTGGCTATTGTAGATAAGTCAAACAGTGGTAACTCAAATTCTTCACTTCGGTTTCCATTGTGGTAATCCATCTTGTAATTGCCATAGCACCCCCAAAATCCTGCCAAAGACCAATGTACCGAATTCAGCTTTGCAAATACTAGAGAAGGAGGATATTTCATTTCACTTTTAATTGATTTTGAATTCCTCTACTAT
Source organism: Nicotiana obtusifolia (assembly GCA_002018475.1). NCBI lineage: Eukaryota > Viridiplantae > Streptophyta > Magnoliopsida > Solanales > Solanaceae > Nicotiana > Nicotiana obtusifolia. Next base: position 177,492 of record MCJB01005225.1, read on the forward strand.
ATTTCATTTTACTTCTAATTGAATTTGAATTCCTCTACTATTTCAAATTCCAAATAAAATGACCGGCTGAGGTTACCTTTCTTTTTCTCTGAAGCTCGCTTCCTTCTTCTGAGGAAGATCACTAGGCTTAGGAATATCAGAACCACACCAGCTGATAATGGGATAATCCAGGCAAGAAGTTTTCCTTTGTGTCCATTTGATTTATCCTGACTAGCTGCAAGTATTTAATCCAATTATAGGTTAATCAGTTTGACTTTCTCCATCAGCTGGTAAGAAATGATTACATTATGGAGTTATCAAGGTTTTGCAAGATGCTATTAGTTTGGAACTCCAAAAATGTGACAACAGATTTTAAACAATGGTTACTGCAACCTTTAAAACCAGTGCAAGTCTAATACTGTTAATGCGCTTTTTCCCAAGTATAAAGCTCTTTAAAATTGTCTAGACATGATGCTCCCAGGTGCAGCATTAAATTCACTCTAAATAATATTTTCTTGTACCAGAGACTAAAGTTCATGGTCTTATGTTCTGTTAAATAGTGTATTAAAAGTACAACATGTTTATAATCATTGGCACTGTTCAGAATGTAAATTCAGATATGCTTTTATCCAGGTCCCCTACAACTCATACATTTTACTAAAAAGGCAGGCCGATGCACTTAGCTCCCACTATGTGCGCGGTCTGGGGAAGGGCCGGACCATAAGGGTCTGTTGTACGCAGCCTTATCTTGCATTTCTGCAAGAGGTTGCTTCTATGGCTCGAACCTGTGACCTCCTGGTCACATGGCAGCAATTTTACCAGTTACGCAAAAGCTCTCCTTCCAACTCATACTTTTTACTGTCTTTAAGAAACCAATCAGAAACTATTAATCACTCTTTTTCAGCAATAAACTTACCTAATTCAGAAGCAGCCATTCTAATGTAGATATCTTGCCCTTCATTGGCTAGCTGTCGAATGTCAAGCAGATCTTCAAACCAAAGTAAGCAGCCACTTCCTCCATTGCGTATGTCAAGATTCGAGTAAGCCATACAAGAACAATTCTTCCAGCAAATTCTCTTGCATTCTTCAAGGTTCATACTCGCATCGAACCACGAATTCCGCGTGTCTGGTAATTTGAGTTTCGAATACTTCAAAAACACATCTCCCTTGAGGCAATTCAGTTCAGTACTCCTAACACAACCACTTGACCAATCCGCTTTCTTCCAATCTTCAGGAATTTTAGGCAAAAACTTGTCTAAACATCCACACACCGGAGAATTCAGACTGTTACAACTACCATATCCACCACATAAACCATAAGTATCACAATTATCTGTTGGTAGTGAAAGATAAAGTACCCAACCCTTATTCCTATCACCCCAAGTCCAACGTTTTAGCACACCATTCTGATTCAATATAAACCTTGTAACAACTGAAGCTAAAAGCTGATAACTAAAATACACCTCTGTCTTAGTTGAATACACACCAAATGTATAAAATTGACTTTCTCTTGAGTTTGTTGCCCCACTAAACCTTAATCCATTCCATGGTCCAGACCTGTAAATAACATTTGACCCTTTCTTCAAAATATTCTGTGGATAACCAGAAGGATCACAATGATATGTATAATCACCCGGAGCAGGATCCTCCTCATTTTTCCAAGATGACAAGTACAATTCTTTACCAGTTACAAAATTAAACCCAATTTTCATACCGGGTAAAAGGGTATCAGTAGGATAATCAAAACTCTGCCAAAGAAAACTTCCAACTTTATCATCATCATCATCAGCTTCTTTAACAACAAGATTTCCAGAATTAAGCAACTTTGCAATGGGATTTTGCACAGATCTTGAGGTATTTGTTGACCATATGATGTGGTTAGTCTCATTAACTATTACAATTACTCCTGGCTTGATAACTTTTAGGGTACCTGATGTATTTGTTAAAGGAGCTTCTCTATTGGCAACCCACACAACTGTAGTGACAGAAATATTCTTATACCAAATACCGAAATACCGAAACTTAGAATTACCTGGACTGAAGAACCCCATTTCGAAACTTCCACCAGATGAACTAATATTGAGTTCCCCATCTTTGAGAAATTGAGTTGTTGATATGGTATCTGTAGCACCTAAAATTTGATAAGTAGAAAATAAGCAGAGGAGGAAGAAGAGTTTAAAACCTTCGTTTGATGGTGCTCTCATTCTTCCAAAGCCAAATGCTGCTATGTTTTATTTCTCTTGTAACATCTAAATTTGGAAATCTTCCATTTTGGGAACCCTTTGCAGACTTGTTAAATTATTAACTGCAGGTTTGGTCGTCGAGTCCCCAAACTGGCCACCAGAGGAAAAGTCTTAAGTAGTCGCAGACGTTTAGTCGTCAAATGATGCTTGTTTCTTTCACACTTTACTTTCTTCATGTTTAACTTGTGAAATACTGAATATTTGACACAGATTTAAAATAATCAGTTCAAGTCAAAAGTGTTTGGTTTGATTTAACATAGTTTTTTAATCAAAGCAACTAGGTCAATTTTCTAAAAAGTATTTAAACCAACTTATTACTACTATATATCGATAGCCGTGATAGGCAATACGTAATGGCTATCTCATTTGTATAGTCCGTTCTATGTTGATTGCTCCGGCTGAAAAGTTTGGTTTTTGCAAATTTGTGATCAATAAAGCCACAAGCACGCCCGTAGCATACGACCCAAAATCGAGCATTAAAGCGGCTCATAATAACGTACCAAAAAGAAAAATATGAGGAATTCATATTCTCCAAAAGACAAAAGGTATGTCATGGGCGACTTTCCAGCCATGCCACATGACCCTTTGAACGCGTACTATGGCGTCCTAGCAAGCCTCTCAACGTTTAGCGTCATGAACGGCACCGTAGTCTTGGCTGCGCCAAGTGACAGGCGCGCATGTGCCTCTGTCGCCCCACCAATAGTCCTCGCCAGCGCCCAGCTGCAAGCAGATGCCAACAGCGCCGCGCGCACAGACCGTGATGCCAAAGACAAGGTTGCTGACAACGGACTTGTACCTGCCTTGTAGAAAACTAAGCCATATTCATTGTAAATATAGAGTAGCTTTATTTCATGTACTTCCATTATGTTCCTCTAGCTTAGTTAAGTCAAGTCTTGTAACTTTGGTTTATTTTTTTCAAGCACTATTAGGGGGATCAAGCAATCAAACTTTCTAGCAAGCAAATGATTCTCTGTACTGGTGTCTCTCCCCCTCGACACCGTTTTGCTTTTCTGTAATAGCTTTCATTAATGCAATCAAGCTTTCTTTCATTCTTAATTCTCATTTATGTTCTCTCAATTGCTCTTGACATTAGTTTTCCCGTATGGCCCTGATAATCTCGTCTAGCGTACGGAGGGGACCTCAATTGGCGGATAGTAACTGCACTAACATCAGTTGCTTATCCTTACGTCGCCCTTCTAAGGAATCTCAGGAAGACGCCACGTAACAGTTGGTATTAGAGCCTAGGCTTGACATCGGACAAGGGAACACATTGCCATTACCATCATTTCTGACCATGGTGAATCATGGGGACCGCATTGCGGCCCTTGAAGAGACGGTTGACGTATTACGGCCCATCGTGGATATAGTGCCTGAACTAAGAACCAGTCTAGTGCAAAGGTTGGACGACCTGGACCGCAGAATGCTCCAGGCCGAAGTTGACATAGAAAACATCAGTCGCGACTCTAAAGGAGACCGGCAAACGGCAACCACAGAGTAAGCCAAATTTTTTGGTAAATTCGAGGGCCTCCAACAGGAGTGTGCCGAGTATTAGCCCGCAGGGCACAAGAGGCAGACAGGGTGACTGCCATTCTACAAACTATAGATAACTTGACAGGACAGCTCAACGATGTCAATGCTGCTTTACAAGGCCTTCTTCGAGGAGGCGGAAACCAAATCGGGGGTACTGTGAACCTCGCCCCCGTGGCACAAAAATTGAAGATTCCCGAGCCAAAGCCATACAGTGGAGCTCGGAATGCCAAAGAAGTGAAAAACTTCATCTTCGACATCGAACAGTACTTTGATGCCATGAGGGGCTTAGAAGAAGCTAAGAAGGTAGCAACTGCTGCCATATATCTTTAGGGTGATGCTAAACTCTAGTGGCGGATGAAGTACGAAGTCATCAGGGCTGGTGAAGATGCCCTCGAGACAAGGGCAGAACTGAAGGCAGCCATACCTTTACAGTTCTTCCCTGAAAATGTTAGGTACAATGCAAGGAGAAAATGTTAGGTACAATGCAAGGATATGTTCGTGAATTCTCTGCGCTCATGCTGAACATACGTGACATGGGGGACAAAGACAAACTCTTCACATTCCTGGAAGGGTTAAAACTTTATGCCTGTATGGAACTACAAAGACAAAGGGTAGACACGTTAACCAAGGCGATCCAAGCAGCAGAGATCTTGGGGACTATCAAATGGAAGCTCGGAAGGATAGGCCTCAACAGCCTGTCCGAGGAGGATACAAAGGGGACCAACCGAGCATTGGTGGCCCTAGTATAAGTGGAGGAGATCGGAGTGCAACCAAATCTAAGGCTCCCTCCTCAGGCAGTACTAGCACTGCATCTAACAACAACGATCGGGGGAGGAAACCCCCTTCACGGTGCCGTCATTGCGGCATACCACATTGTAATAATGAATGTCCATATGCACAGATGAATGCCCATCAAGCTTTTGATGATGGGGCGGATGATGAGGCAGATGATGCGGACCGGACCGAACCAATAGGTGCCTTCAATGCAATTGTTGGCTCTATTTCTGAGGCCCTAGTGGGAATCAGTGCTGGTATCTGAAAAAAGGAGGACCTCTGCCTAATCACCAAGAAAGGGAAAAATAAGGCTGATGAGAGCACTCCTCTTAAACAAGAGAGGACCTTAATGTTCGTCGAGATGAAGGTAAATGGCAAGCCCATTCAGGCGATGATAGACACGGGTGCTACCCACAGCTACTTAGCCTTGACGGGTGGAGAGCCTTGGTCTAGTTGTAGGAAAAGGCAAACGTCGTGTCAAGGCTATCAGCTCACCTCCTTAGCCAGTGGGTGGAATAGCCAAAGAAGTATCAGTGAAGCTTGGTCCTTATGAAGGAAAATTCAACCTACGCGTGGTGATCATAGATGACTACGAGTTGATAGTTGGGTTGGAATTCCTGAGGCAAACCAACACCATGCCCGTACCGTATGCAGACATGCTACTGATGATGGGAATAAATGGAGCCAAGCCCTGCATTATCCCATGCATGCCCATGAAGATGGCCGCTGAGAACATCCCGGCCTTGCAGTTGAAGAAGGGGGTCAAAAGACATGAACCTACGTTCCTGGCTACCCTCTGCATTGAAGATATAGAACGCTCCTCGGGTCCCATTCCTGCACCCGTGATGAAGCTGCTACTGGAGTTTGAAGACGGCATGCCATAGGACATGCCAAAGCAACTCCCTCCTAGGCGCACTGTGGACCATGAGATCGAGTTGGTGCCGAGTGCGAAGCCACCCACCCGGGCGCCTAATAGAATGTCACTACTCGAACTCACCGAGCTTCGGAGATAGTTGACGGAAATGCTAGACACAGGGATCATCATGCCCTCCAAGTCCCCATACAAGTCCCCTGTGCTATTCCAAAAGAAAAATGATGGCAGCCTACGACTCTGTGTGGATTATCTGGCTCTAAACAAAATCACCATGAAGAAAAAGAACCTTATTCCGCTAATGGCAGACTTGTTCGACAGACTGGGTGGTGCAACAGTGTTCACCGAAATAGAACTGACAGGTTATTGGCAAGTTCGGATTGCAGAGGGTGATGAACACAAGACGACATGCGTGACAAGATATGGGTCGTACGACATCCTGGTTATGCCATTCAGCTTGACTAACGCTCCAGCCACAGTTTGCACCCTGATGAACCAAGTCTTCCAAGAGTACATTGACGAATTCATGGTGGTCTACTTGGATGACATTGTAGTATATAGCCAAACACTGGAAGAACACCTGGAACACTTGCGGAAGGTCCTATCCCCATTGCGGGAGGACGAATTATATGCGAAGCTATCCAAGTGCTCCTTGCTCAAAAGCAGATTGACTTCCTCGGACATGTTATCGAGGTAGGGTGGATCAAGATGGATCAACAGAAGATTCAAGCTATTATAGATTGGTCGCCGCCTAAGGATATCCCCGCCTTGAGGGCGTTCCTTGGTTTATGCAACTTCTATCAGCGATTTGTGAAAAATTACTCCCTCATCGCACTGCCATTGACAGAACTCCTCAAGAAGGACACGCCTTGGGACTGGGGACCCCGACGAGCAGAGGCCTTCAACGCATTAAAAGCGGCTATGTCTAGTAGCCCCGTCTTGGCCCTCCCTGATTTGGCCAAGCCATTCGAAGTACAAATGGATGCTTTCGACTATGCCCTTGGCGGAGTCTTGCTACAAGAAGGGCATCTTTTAGCGTATGAGAGCCGGAAGCTGAAGAATGCAGAGTGGCGCTATGCCGCCCACGAGAAAGAATTATTGGTTGTCGTTCAACACTTACGCCTTTGGAGGCACTATCTGCTGGGAACCCCGTTCGTGGTCAAGGCAGACAACACAGCTGTTAGCAATTTCATGACCCAGTCGAAGCTGAATGGTCGACAGGACAGGTTCCAGGAGCTCCTACGGAATTTCAGTTCAACCTGGAGTATCGAAGTGGGAAGACTAATCATGTTGCTGATGCGCTCAGTTGGAGAGATGATCTAGCATCGGTGTGCCTACTCGCCACCCTAAGGGGGAGCGAAGTAGCCACCACCATAAAAGACCAGATACATGATCTACTCATCAAGGATCCTACTGCATAGTATTTGGTTGATTTGGTAGGACAGGGCAAGACTCGCCAGTTCTACACAGAAGATGATTTCCTGAAAGTGAAACGGAACCGACTTTATGTTCCTAAAGGAGGAGATTTGAGAAGGACTCTTCTGGCAGAATGCCATGATACTTTATGGGTTGGTCATCCTGGTGAAGAACACACCATGGCATTACTTCGCCGTGCATATTATTGGCCTCAAATGGTCGATGATGTCGCTCAGTATGTGAAGACTTGTCTAGTATGCCAGAAGGACAAGTCGGAACACTTGACACAAGCTGGACTCTTGGAACCACTAGTTTTCCCAAAGAGACATTGGGAGAGCGTTTCCCTGGATTTCATCACCAGATTGCCCAAGGTCGGAGATCTCACAACTATCTTGGTTGTGGTGAATCGATTTTCCAAGTATGCTACCTTTATAGTAGCTCCACAATATATATCAGCAGAAGATACAGCTCGACTCTTCTTTTCTCATGTCGTCAAATATTGGGGCCTGCCTAAAGACATCATTAGTGATGGCGACTCATGCTTCACTAGCAACTTTTGGACCCAACTCTTTAAGTGCCTCGGGTCAAAATTGAGTCACAACTCAAGTTTTCATCCGCAATCTGATGGGCAGACGGAGCGGTTCAACGACGTGCTGGAGGAATATCTTCGCCACTTTGTAACCGGATCGCAGAAGAACTGGGTGAAGCTTCTGGATGCTGCTCAACTGTGTTTCGATTCACAAAAGAGCTCTAGTACAAACAAAAGTGCTTTTGAAATTATTACCGGATAGCAACCCCATAGTCCCACACACCGTTAATGCACCAAACATGTCAAAATCTCCTCGAGTTGCTAGCTTCTCAAAAGAATGGAAGCGAAATTTGGAGATAGTGCGGAGCTATCTTCTCAATGCCAAAAGTGGATGAAGAGGCATGCTGATCAGAATCTTCGCTTTGTTGAATACCAAGTAAAAGAAAAAGTGATGGTCAAAATCCCAAAGTGGTACTTGTTTGCAGGGGGCCCATGACCCTCGCCCTATTGTAAAAATATATTGAATCCTTGTCCATTGAAAGGTGCATTGGGAAAGTTGCATACCGGGTGGATACCCCAGCTTGATGAAAAATCCATCCCGTCTTCCATGTCAGTCTTCTGAAACCTTTTTGGGAAGACATGGAGGATCTTTCACGGAGACAACTCACAATACCCAGTATTCGAGGCCCCAATTCAACCGGAAAAAGGCATGCTGAAGCTATTCTTGATGATCGAGTGATTCACGCCTCAAGGAAAGATCACCAAGAGTTCTTGGTGAAATGGCAGGGCTGTGATGCATAGGAGAATACCTGGGATAGGGGAAAAAACCTCAAAACTTACAAGATCCTAATTGATGATTATCTTGCAAGTAAGGTGCCGAGGACGTTGCCAACTCAGGTGGGGAGAATTTCATGGGCGGCTTTCCAGCCATGCCCCATGACCCCTTGGACGCGCACCATGGCATCCTAGCAAGCCTCCCATCGTCTAGCGCCATGGACGGCCCCGTGGTCTTAGCTTCGCCAAGTGACAAGCGCGCATGTGCCTCTGTCGCCCCACCGATAACCCTTGCCAGTGCCCAGCCGCAAGCAGATGCCAACTGCGCCGCGCGCGCAGACCATGATGCCAAAGACAAGGTTGTTGACAGCGGACTTGTTCCTACCTTGTAGAAAACTAAATCATTTTCATTATAAATATAGAGTAGTTTTATTTCATGTACTTCCATTATGTTCCTCTAGCTTAGTTAGGTCAATTCTTGTAACTTTGGTTTAATTTTTTAAGCACTATTAGGGGATCAAGCAATCAAACTTTCTAGCAAGCAAACAATTTTCTATACTGGTGTCTCTCTCCCTCGACACCGTGTTGCTTTTCTGTAATAGCTTTCGTGAATGCAATCAAGTTCTTTTTCATTCTCAATTCTCATTTCTATTTTCTCAATTGTTCTTGACAGTAGGTTTTTCCGTACGGCACTGACAATCTCGTTTAGCGTACGGAGGGGATCTCAGTTGGCGGATAGTAACTGTACTAACATCAGTTGCTTAGCCGTACGTCGCCCTTGCAAGAAATCTCATAAAGGCGTTGTATAACAGGTATCATGCTAAATATCAAGCAATTAGATTGTTTGTGATTAGCAGAGCTTCGGTATGTCTAGATTGTCCTTTTTAAAAAAGTTTGTTTTAATACTAAATCCAAATCAAATGGAGTATCAAATATTTTTAATGAAACATCAAACTAAACTTAACTAAATAATCAATCAATTTTATTGAGTCGGTTTAGTTCTACTTTTGATACCACATTTTTTCTGTTTCCTTTGATTTGAATGGTCCTAGTTGGAGTTAATTCTGAAGCAAGCCTAAAATGTCAAACAAATTACTGTATTATTACATTATTACGCATGATTGATTTGGTGATTACCAACTGACAGGGAAAGAGGAGGAAGGAATAAATTAGTGTACTGAATACACACAAACAGATGGAAATGAAGGAGAAAGGTGACAAGAAAACAAAATTTCTGATATTCTTTATTGGTAATAGTATAACGTACGGGGGGATTCTCATGTAACTAACTTTAGTTGGTTGGACACTTGTGTTTGCAATCTTGCGTGAATTAAACGTATCTTCATTAGGGTGGATATCAGTCCACGTGGAAAGTGATCAAAGTGTTTACTAACTTAACTCTTTTTACATTTCTTTTAAAATACGACGCTCCTTTAATATAAGAAAAGATTGTATTTTCGTTTTGGTTGGCCTGGATAATGTTTGTGACCTCTTAATTTTTGAGTATTGAGTAATTAGTGACGTTTTTCAAGCATCCTGTTCTAGTGGAATGCTCTTGTATTGAGCAAAATCTTAGCTAGTCTTTCTAGTTTCTATTATTCAACTCTAGTGAAGCCAATTTTAACTGGAACAAGGGGTGTTAATGGATCTTTAAAATCCGATCAAACTGTATCAAATTGATTTTTAGGGTTGTTTTAATAAAATCTTAGGTTTTTATATATATTTACAATCATACCGAATAATAAGTAGATTTTTAATTTTATAAAAATAAAACGATAAAATACCTAATCGTATTGAATAAATTTATATATGAAAAATATAATTTGTATACTATGTTTGAAATAACAAAGCATTAAATTTTTTTGGGCCTTGGGATTATGGAATGGCTACAAGTGACCAAATAATTAATATCCAAAGTCCCAACTTCCAAACATATTCAACTACTCATGTTGAAACTAAATTAGTTTCAACATCTTGAATAACAAGTCCCAAGCAATCTAGCGATCTTCAGTAGCAAGTCAAAAGATATTGGATATATTTCCTCTCGTATGGTTTAGATTTCTCTTGCTAGACACTAATCTTCTAATAAACTTTATTCTTAAGTCCCAACTAGATTAGTATCTTTTCACTCGTATGATTTATATATCTCTTATCTTTGCTTAAATTATTTTATGTTATCATAAAATAGTGAGAAGAATCTCTAATATGGATATCTTTCATATGTTTCTTTGATTCAACACTTTTAAAATAATAGAAATGTCTAGAGAGTTTTGTCAAAATCATATGCAAGTATGCATTTATCGCATTCTAACTTCAACTAGCGACTCTTATATGAATTTTTAAAAAAATACCAAAAATTTAATTGAATCGTATCGATACCGAAGAAAAACCGAGATAGTTGGTATAGTTTCGAAAAGTTTAATTTTAATTATACAAAATAAAATAACCAAAAATTGATTACGATATAAGTTTTATGAAATAACCGGCCGAACCGAACTATTGACATCCCTACTAGGACTTCGGCCGTGGGTGCCTGAAAAATCAAATTGCCGCCGGCCTGCTGGAAAATTATATATCTAAAAATAATTAAATTTTAAAACTTCAGATTTTATCATTAACGAAATAATTTATAGTCTTATTTTAGACCATAGGTTAAAAGAAAAAAAAAAAAGATTTCGTGCTCCGTCAGATCGTGCCGTGCATGGGAAGTACTTTTTTCCTATTATTTTTTGACTTATTAATAATTTGGTGTGCAAGTAAAGTAATGAGAATATGTTTTTTAGGCTCTAACTGGATACAAAATCGAAACCTACTATAGTTTGTACAAACAGGATTAGGTTGAAAAATCACTGAAAATGTCACAATAAATATACATAACTCACTAAAGAAACTCTACAGTATTTCTTGAATAGTGTGATCAAAAGATTGAAGAATAGTAGAGGGAGATAGATCGTAGCAACAAAGTTTATGTTCTATCTATTTTTGTCCTTTAGGGAAACCTTCTTGTTCTCCCCTATCATACACTAAAGTCACAGTAATTACGGTACAGTTATTCATAATTTTTCTGTACCAGGTATGTATTTATTAAACCTGTAGACTAATGGGTTAAAAATATTGTCGTGTATCGTTTAGTTTGTTTATTTTTTACGTAATGTACAAAAACTAAGCTATAAAGTTTGTTTTAATATTTGAGACCTCTATCTGGAGACAAGGGCGAGTCAATAATTTGTCTCTGCTTGACTGTGTGCCCTTTGCTTGTCGTCACTGCTTGCGCCATCTAAATTTTGTGTGTTCATACTTCTGATAATTTGCCATCTAATCTTGGCTTTGGCTTTGGCAGCAGGGATGAAGCTAGGCATAAGATACGAGTTCGGACGAATCTAATAATTTTTGTTTAAATTTTATATTTATATTAGAAACTCATTAAATATTTAAATTTATTTACTAAGATGAGCTATGATTTGTTCGATTATAAATTTAAAATCCATAAACATTAAATCATGGCAAAACAGTAATTATTGATTAACCCTTGATGAGGCCTGAGACGGGCAAGACAGTGATATTAAACTTTTCTTAATCGTCCTGTAACCAGTAGAGGAATAGGTTTGAACTGCTTACACATATTTGTCACACCTCTTTTTTTCGGCATGATTATGGAAAAAAAGGAGTTTTCTCAATTTAAGTGATATTATTTGAAAAGGGATTGATTTTATTAAATTTTAAAAGAGTCGTCGCTTGGAATCATTTATTTTCGGTGTTCCAAGTTACTGTTTTATTAAAATCACAATCAAGGAAGTTTTGACTATGTATGTGGTCCGCGAAACATAGAAGACCGGGTAAGAAATTTGTAACGACCGATCATTTGCATTCCGCTCAGCTAGTTGAAGTCTTGAGTAACTTCGTATGATGTATAGTGTGTAAATCGTCGGTTTTGATTTTCTGGTTATTTAGAATTGAATTGGACGAATGATTCTGAACAAGGAAGCTTTAAGTTGGAAGTGTTGACCGAGTTTGACTTTTGTGTATTTCACCTCGGCTTGAAGTATGGATGGTTCTGTTAGGTCCGGATGGTGATTATGCCCGAATTTGCATTTGGATATTTCTAGAAGGTTTCGGCACTGTTTGGCGAAAAATTGGCAATTTGTAGGATTTCAATGTTCGTAAGTTTGACCGAGAGTTAACTTTAATGATATCAGGGTTCGAATTATGGTTCTGGGGATTTCAATAGTTTCGTTATGTCATTTGGGACTTGTGCGCAAGATTTGAGTTCATTTCGTGTTGATTCGATATGGTTCGGCACGAATTTTGGAAGTTGACAGATTCAAAGTTCATCAAGTTCGATTTGAGGCGCGATTCGTGGTTTTGATGTTATTATGTGTGATTTGAGGTCTTGAGTAGGTCTGCATTATGTTATGGATCTTGTTGGTCATGTTCTATGGGGTCCGGGGGCCTTGGGTTTGTTTCGGATGGGCTACGGCCCATGTTCTCATGTGTTTCGGTTGTTGTTTTGTCATCTGGTGTTGTCTTATTCGTGTTCGCGACTGCAACTCGGCGTTCGCGTAGAGATTTCTGTAGAGACCGCATTTTTTGTTCTTCACGGTCGTGAAGAAGCGACTGCGTTCGTGAAGCTTGGGGGACCTTTGTCTTCGCGTTCACATGAAGGTTTATGCAATCGCATATAAGGGAAGCTGGAAGGGTAATCAGTGATTTGCTCATCATGTTTGTGACTACGAGACCACGATCGCGATGTTGCTGGGTAAGTAGTCAATGTGTTCGCGACCGGAGTGTTGCGTTCGCTAAGCACGTTTGGTAGCTGATGAGTTTTGTTCTTCGCGATCACGGTGGAAATTCCCCGATCGCGATGTATCGTATCTGGGCAGAATATAAAAATACTCTATTTCGAAGGCTTTTGATATTTTTATCACTTTTTGAGTTAGAAAGCTCGAATTTGGGCGATTTTGAAGGGAATTTTTATGTGTTGGATTGAAGTAAGTGTTCTTTATCCGGATTTGAATATATTTCATAATTCCATAACTATTTTATCATTAAATTAGTGGATTGAATAAGAGAAAATGAAATTTTTTGTAAAGTCTTTTAAGAAATATAAAATGAGGCTTTCAAGGCTGATTTGATGTCGGAATTTGATATTTTTGGTATGGTTGAACTCGTATCGGAATTGGTGTTTAGATTTTGTGAATTTTGTCGAGTTCCGAGGTGCGGGCCCGGAGTTGACTTTTTGGGTTCACTTTTTAGTTTTCTTTAAAGACCGAAACTTCATTATTCAGAATTGTTTTCTTTGGTTTTTATTTATGATATGAAGTTATTTTGATTAGATTTGAGCCGTTTGGAGGTTATTTCACACGAGAAGGTCATTTTAGTGTATCGGTTTAGCTTCTTTAAGGAAAGTATCTTGCCTAACTTTGTGTAAGGGAATTACCCCTTAGGATTTGGATTAATTGTGCTATTGGTGTTATGCGAAAGTCGTGTACGCAAGGTGACGAGTGGGTACACGGTCTATATGTGGTATTTGACCGGTTTAGATTATCTAGACTCTTTCCATGCCTTTAATTGAATTGTCATAACATGTGTTATCTCTTATTGTTAATCTACTCTTACATGCTCTATTTGATGTTGTTAGCACTTGTCTACCTCTTTCTTGTTATCTTTCTCTTATATGCTTTACTTGGAGTTATTGCCTTCCTTATTGCCTTGTTACTTTTCCTTGTTAAGCATACCCATTCATTTTATTATTGTTGAAATACTTGTACACATTGTAGTTGAGCCATGGGCTATTTGTTGTGAAAATATCGAATTGTATGTTCCTTCCACGACTCCGTGCTTATTTGCTACCTGCCTTAATTATTTACTTGCATACGTTAGTTGTCCCATGCTTTACTTGTTCTACCGTTTTCGTAATATTTGTTGCATTTTTTTATTTTTACGTGGTTCCTTTCTTGCCTTGCATTCATACCCTTTGATGTAGAAATTCTTGTAAATTGAGTTAGTGGATTGTTGTTATTAATTTAAATTGCTTATGGATCCGGTTGCACATCACAACAGGTGAAATAAGGGAGGATCATGATATTGATAAATGATAGTACGGTGGAATCGAGTTGCACGCCATAACGGATGAAAAAAAAGAGGATTATATGATATAGTGAAATAAGGGAAGATTTGATATTGATACGGTAAGATCGGTTTCACGCTGCAACGAATTTTATATGCTATTTTTGACATTAATATGGTGAATAAGGAAGGATTGCATTTGTACGGTGGGATAGGGTTGCGCGCCGCAACGGACTTAATATGTTATTCTTGATATTGATATGGTGAAATAAGGGAGAATTGTGTTTGTATGGTGGGATCGGGTTGCGCGCTGCAACAGATTATGTGTGTTGTATTCATTGTTGCGTTGTGTTAGCTTTCAGTATTTATCATATAAGATACTGAGGACTGATATTTCTGAATTTACTGATTTCGAGGATCGAGTTGTTTTCATTAGTTTATTGCTTTGCCGTCATTTCCTGTTTTCCTTTCACATTATTATTATTTCGGTGAACTGATTTTCAAGATGAATTTACTATGCTGAGTCATTATTTCACACTCTGTTGAGTTGTTAGTAACATAACGGTTTTAAGTAAAAGAATTTTTAACGTGCTTACCTTACGTGACTTTTAAGTTGGAACTCGTCGTTTCATTCGGTACTTTACTATTCTTAATAGTTGTCATTTAATTGATTTCTCATATTAAACTCCTTACCTCATCTGATGTTTCTACCTCGTTAAAAATCATTATTATGTTTTATTTCAACAAATTCATTTAATTCGGTAACTTATCCAATGATTCGTTTTATTTGAAATTCTTTACCCAAATGATTTTTAAAATAGACTTATTTTCTTGTTTGATTCCCTACTTTATTTCAAGATTGTTATTATGCTTTATCGTATATAAATAAATCTCTCGAACATTTTATTTAGCAAATGACACAGATACAATGTACATGATAGCACGCGCGCATTGCCGTGCGAAAGTGATTTGGAAAAAACAAATATAGGCATGAGGTGCCATATTTGTAAGATTTGGAAGTTGTGAGTTATGATTTGAGATTTACGAGGAGTGGTACCTCGGGTAGTTCTTGTTGTAACTCGTGCATTAGGACTGATTTGATAATTGAGTTGTCATTGATTTTTTCTTGCTTGGGCTCATTAGTATTTCATCTGTATTCTAACTATGTTGTTGCTTTATTACCTGGTCATTTCCTGTTGCTATTTGTGCTTCTAATATTTTCACTGTTGGTCGTAAATTTGTAATTCTTCTGTTGTTGGTCTTACATTGATCTTCTCTCCATTGTTAGTTTTATGTTATATCCTGTATATGTTTACATGTCTGGTAGGTGTTTTGACCTGATACTTACTGGGTACCACTGTGGTGTACTCATGCTACGCTTCTACACATTTTTGTACAGATCTAAGTACTTTTGATCGAATTGGGTTGAGATTTATGCCTGTACGGTTGAAGACTTCAAGGTATACCTGCTTGATGTTCGCAGGCTCCAAAGTCACCTTCTGTTGTATTTTATTTCCATTGTTTCCTATTACTCCGGGACAATGATGTATTGTTATTTCAAGTGACTCTTAGAAAAGCTTATGATTTATACCATCGGTTTTGAGAAATTGTATCATGTTGAGATTGTTGGCTCATTATAGAAATATCTATTTCATGCTTAATAGTTATTTGGTTAAAAGTCTATTATTTAATCAGCAAGTATTAGGCTTACCTAGTCTTAGAGACTAGGTGCTATCACAACATCCTACGGAAGGAAATTTCGGTCGTGACAAAATTATGTTAATCCGGAAAAAGATGTGAAGCACTCCCGAGTTTCGTGATTTTAGCACGATCGCTTAACAATTTATACTTGACTTAATTATCCAAATTATTACACGTTTTAGGACTTGTGCGTATTTTCACTTTTTATCGCTTTAATTGTATATTTTAAGTAATTTGAAATTTATTTAAATAAGTCAGGATGTCGCACACTTTTTGTTTTGCATGCAAATCATGCCACGTGAAACGCACCTATAATTTATTATTGTTAATTTATTTTAAGTCAAGGTGCGCAAACACACACTTGAATTTGGGAAACAATTTATTAACTAATTGCGTCTAAAACAACTACGAAGATTCATAAGTTGTTTATCTTCCTAAGATTTGAAATCAGTGTGAAGGTCAACAGTTGTGGAGTATATTTTATTATGGAGCGAGTGTAAGACTTTATTGGACGAAACTAGAACTTTTGCCATAATTGATTGCCTAGCATTTGTTGGTTTACATGAATAAGGGGGAGCTGTTAATGATTTTAGATTGACAGGAGATATACCCAGACGTGATTGCTCAAGTTATGTAAGGAATGTTATTTTAGAAATAATATCGAAGTTGATGGGGGTATTAGATAGGAAAGAGGTGGCTTTTGTTCAGGATGGTTGAAGTTCGTCCAACAGATAAAGCCCCAGTTCACGCAGTCATGCCTCTAAAATTGGCGTTTGCGTATAAGCAGCAACGGGTCCAGTCATTGGGCCGAATGGGCAGATAAATATAACTACCATTCCTCTTCACTAATGGTACAATAGCAGAAGCACGAGTCCATGATGTTGATTTGGATCCTTTCGTCGCATTGATTTGACCAACTCATGGTCAGATCCACAAATTCAACTATCCGATTATCATATCATTACAACTAGAAGACAAAATTAGTTAAATCACTGTATACCAATTGATTTCAATCCATATCTAAACAAAATGATTAAAATAAAATGTTTAAAAATCTACTGATCAAACGAGCAACACTATGTCTAAAGGACTCATTGACACCGGTAGGAAAGTAAACAGGCTAAGCCAATAACAGGACATCAAAATAATCAAATTTCATTCATCAATTCTGTTAGGTAATTACAAGTTGCTGGACACACCTAGAACTGAAGATACCAACAAAAGTAACCAAATAAAGGTTTTAGAAATGAAGGATGGAGCTCAAAATACTCATTCAAAACCCAGAAGATATGAAACAAACCAACATAAGCTGAACACAGTCTGAAGTCCTTGTTTTTCTATTTTTCTTTTATTTTTGTGGCTTTTTGAATTTCAGATCTTGGCTAGTATTTCTGTAGCTGCTAGGAGTATTTTCATCTGTTCATGCATGAATCCAAAGAAGGATGACCTATTTATAAGCTAGCTCTAGGGCTCTCCTTTTAATCTTTTTCTTTTCTTTTACCCCTCTCTTATTTTCTATTTTACTCTCCAGGTCCCCTTATAACTGACCTACTCAGGTTTTTTCTTGCTAGTTAATCCTTTTCACCTCTTTCCTAGAAGCTTATTAGGTAGTTATCTAAAGATTCTCTAAGTAAAATTCCCATATTACCCTTTTGAACCCTGCTATTTACTACTCCCTTTATTTTTTAACTCATATGCCTCACTACCCTAAACCCACGATAAGCTAAACAAAAACAACCAGGACCAAATCAACCGAACCCTGCTCTCATTTCTAATGATCCTAACTTAAAATGGACTACAAGATTTAAGGAATACAACTAATCATAAGAAGCCATAATTATCTATACAATTAAACATGCAAAATGACTAACAAAAGTGAATCTCTTAACATGCAAGCACTTAAGTAATCATTGAATCATCAAGCTCGAGACAACGTTAAACTAACATGCAAATACATAATTAATTGAAAAGAAGGAAGAAATGGGAGAATAATACCATTCAAAATGAACCAATTAAGGAAAGACCTGAGACCGGCAAGTGAAGCCATGTCCGGCCACCATAGGTCCTTATTCCAACAGACCCATCTTGGATTTGTGGAATCCTGATGGGTCTAGTTGGAGTAAGGACCCATGAGAGTCAAACGACGGCAAAACAGGAGAGGGTAGTTCTGGTTGGTCAACGGCCGGCTGACTGGAGTATGGCCGCCGTGAAATGGCATGAAACATGCATCAATCGAAAGGTCTCAGTGAGACCAATCGATTGATGTAAGTATCATAGTTGCATGAGCCTGGGTCTCGTCGAAAAGCAAAAGGGGAAAAAGATTTAGGGTTTCGATTCCTAGATCTTGAAGATGTGGTGAATTTTAGGGGAAACGGAGAAGGGATTGAGCATGAGGAGGATGAGGATATCATTTGGTGATGATTTGAGGTGATTTGGAGGTGCCCCCGCCGTGAGGCGATTTTCGGCGACAGTCAAACGGTGGTCAAAGGGTGGTGGACGGTGGTAGAGAAGCGGCAGGCGGCGGATACGATTTTCTGGCCGCCCTGAATTCTTATTTGAGGCGGAGCAAATTGGGAGTAGGGCTTTGGGAAATGAAATCTCATCTTTGAACTTTTATTTTATCAAAAGGGGCTGAACACAAAAAAAACATAGTTTGGGTATGATACTACGTCGTTTGGCCGTCTCAAAGGTCAAAGGTATGGACCGGGTATAGGCATTCGATTGGGCTGAATGGGATGGCCGAATTTCAGTGTGAAAACCAAGCAGACCCAATTCCGTTCCTTTAGCTTTGTACAATTAATCACTTTAATTAAGACACCCAAATCAAATCTAATTTGCAAAATTAACCTATTCATTTGTTTTACCTAACAATTAAGCTAATTAAAAATTGTGAATTACAAATTAACTAATTAATTTAACCTAAAATGTAAAAGGAAAATAGCTAATATATTTTGTGATTTTTGTGTTCTTCTTTTGCGCTTTAAAATGCAATTAATCATGTAAGCTAGTACTAAAAATGCAATTAAAATGCAACAAATATTTTTGACAATTTTATAATTTAAAATATTCCTAATAATGCAATGATGCAAATAATCTCAAAATTTAATAAAAATGCAACCAGATACATAAACAAAAATTCCTAAAATTATATAAAGATCACAAAATGCCTTAAAAGAGAACTATTTTGGAAATATTATAGGAGTAATTTATAAGGGAAAAAATTACGTGCTCACAGCTCCCCCTATTTGCTCGAGAATATGAAGAGTTTTTTGGCAAAAATAAAGTGAGCAATTATATATAATTTTTGCCCGTTCAATATTCTATGGGGCAACATTTGAAAGAGTTTGACCGAGCCTTATCCTTGGTTATAAAGAAACTAGGTCAGTATAATTTCGAAAATTTTGGTAGTTGGGACTACCAAAAAGTTGTGATTTCCCTGTTGTTGTTGTTGTTGTTGTTGTTGTTGTTGTTGCTGTTACTGCTTGCTGAACTCCTTATTACACCAAAATTAAAATCAAAGGAAATTAAACATGACAATCAACTACAAGTTACAAGGTTCCTATCTATCAGTCTTTCAAAGCTTGGTCTTGAGTCTTGAATGGTTCTTTATGCATACTTCGATTTGAACCTTGATACTAATCATCTATAGGTGCTAGTTCACCTGGCTATGGCTTCTTCTTTGATCAAAAGTGGAGGCGGTAATGCTTGTGACTTTAGTCATATCTCGAGCAATCCATGTCCTCTTCTATTTGCTCTTGTATCTTGAATTAACTTCCTTTCTTTTATTCTGGATTGAGAATTCTTCCTTCGATCATCTCAAACCCTATGCCTTGAGGTAAGACCCGCTCATACACTAAAACAAACAAACGAATGAAAATTTCTACCCCAGTTTTCGCAGGAAAAATTTCGTGAGTTATTGTTATAAAATTCTAAACTACTTCTCTTATTGAAAGCAATAAAATGTCAGGAATTGTGTATCCTGGGGAAATCATGACTCTTTGGGGATGATGTACCCTTGTTGTCAAAATAATATCTCAACTAAGGATTGGTGTACCTTAAGTTGGGGAAATTGCGGCTAGGGATTGGTAAACTCCGTACAGGTAAAGAGACTAGGGAGTGGTGTACCCTATGTTGGAAAATACAACTAGGAATTGGTGCACTCTATACTGGTAAGGAGACTAGGGGTGGTATACCCTATGTCTAAAGATCATCAACTAGAGAGTGATATACCCAATGTTAGAAAGTACAGATAGGGATTGGTGTACCCTACACTGGGAAAGAGACTAAGGAATGGTATACTCTATATCTAAAAATTATCAACTAGGGAGTAGTGTACCCTATGTTAAAAATACAGTTAGGAATTGGTGTACTATATACTGGTAACAAGACTAGGGAGTGGTGTACCCTATGACTAAAAATCATCAACTAGGGAGTGGTATACCCTATGTCTAAATATCATCAACTAGGGAGTGGTGTACCTATGTTGGAAAGCACAACTAGAGATTGGTGTACCCTATACTGGTAAGGAGACTATGGGGTGGTGTACCCTATGTCTAAAGATCATCAATTAGGGATTGATGTACCCTACATTGGAAAATGCAGCTAGGGATTGATTTACCCTATAATGGCAATGAGACTAGGGAGTGGTGTACCCTATGTCTAAAATAATCATCAACTAGGGAGTAGTGTACCTGCGTTGGAAAGCACAATTAGGGGTTGGTGTACCCTATATTGGTAAAGAGACTAGAAAGTGGGTGTACCCTATGTCTAAAATCATCAACTAGGGGGGTAGTGTATCATATGTTGGAAAATACAACTAGTGATCAGTGTACCCTATGCTAGTAATCAGACTAGGGAGTGGTGTACCCTGTGTCTAAAATCATCAACTAGGGAGAGGTGTACCACATGTTGGAAACTATAGCTAGGGATTGGTGTACCCTATACTGGTAAAGAGACTAGTGAGTGGTGTATCCTATGTCTGAAATCATCAAGTAGGGAGTGGTGTACCCTACGTTGGGAAATGCAGCTAGGGATTGGTGTAACCTATACTGGGATGTGTTTTCTTTAGAAAAAGGTGAGCAAAACTTAGGAAATAATTTTAAGAAGACTTTCCTTTTAAGAGCGTTTTGCTGTTGCACAGTTGCTTTTAATCCGCAAGATTTTCCTTCAGTGGTACCTGCTTTTTGCGAGGTTATTTTCCTGCATTGTGCACGTTTTCTGTTTTTCGACAAAGAACAATAGTTAGTTCGGGGTTGTGGTTGGTTTATGGCCTTGAGAGCTTCGGACACTTGAGACCATCTTCTTTGGATGATTATTTCAACTGCAACTGGTTGTTACCTAACTACCAATTTAATTTCCGGCCACATGCAATCTTTGGCTTTTTAGACTTTTTCCATGGTCGTTAATCACACAGTGGGACCTAACCTTTACAACTTTATTTTGCCTTTGATGGCATTTCAACTTGACTTCTTTCCTTAAAGTTTTCAATTTCAGAGCATCTGCCAATCGTGGCCAGTCGAGGACGACTTGATGCCTTTGCTGAGGCTGCGTACCTTATGAATATATCAACTCGATTCAAACGAGAGACCTGTAATCGATCTTGCCGTCCTTTCTTTACCTTTCTTTCAACACAAAATTAGACCAAAAGGGATTCGAGAGAAACTTCAACTGCACATGTAAAGTAAACAATTGGAGGGAGAATGAGTTTAAACAAGAAGTGTCCCTTTTCGGGGAAATAATCACGAAATGCCTCTTGGACTGGATGCCCGAACCGCGTAAACTGTCCAACTCTCAGATCATGGGTAGAAAAAGAAGAACAATACTGGGCCATTATCAGTACCTTGAAAGAGCAATTGAGAGTCATTAGCTTCGAGAAAGAATTGCAAGCCCACGCCAATGAGGGATAAAAGAAGAGAATGACTCACGAAAATAAAGCCCTTCGAGCCCAAACCTGAGGAATGAAAAGAGCACAGAGAGACCGGTGAGAGGCGAAAGAGATCAAAAAATCATTAACAATTTGCGGCAGAAGGTGTTTGACCACGCAACTGATTTGACCAAAACTGAGAAAGAATTGGCAAGGGCTCGAGAGAGGATAATCCAATTGGGGGAACACTTGGAGAACCTTCTAAGATTAGCTTGTCAAGTAGAGAAGAACCACGAAGAAGAAGTTGCTGGCTTAAGGAATGATTTGGTCGTAGTTGAAAATAAAATGGGTTAACAAGTTAAAGATTTTAGGGAAGAAAGGGAGCTCTGTCATAACTTATAAAACCAGTTCGAGAGAAACGTGATAAACCTATAAAACCAAAGGGATCAAGCATAGCAGCTGGTGGAAACCCGAGAACAACAGATTAAATAGATGCACCAGGACCAGAGGATCACAAAGTTTAGAATTTGAGAAATAGCCGACTATACTTCCAAGAAGTGCAATGGCCATGAGAAGATGACCAAAGCTATATTTTTTCCACCATGTCGAACTTTGCTCGTCAAGTCATGGCTGATTTAGAAGTTCTTTATGATGAGATTGGGAACAAGCCGGCACAGTGACCGACAGATGTCATTGGAGGCATTTGGCTAGAGTTTCACTTTTGAGTCTCGTCTTTCATTGTATTATTTTATGACTATTGAGTCTGTAGTTTATTTTCCACTTCGAGTCTGTGGTTTATTTTTCACTTTGAGTCTGCATGTTCCTTTCGGAGTCGGTTTTGATGTCGTTTTGAGTCGTTATAATGAAAAATCCAAAAAGATTTTGTTTAATGAAATATTGAAGACCCTAAAATTTTCTTCTTTTATTGTTGCATCTATTTTCTTGAACTACGTAATGATCGAATTTATACGACGTCATAATACGTAAACAATCCCTGAAGGATGCGATCTAAACTATGAATAAAACCCACGTGAGGAAAAGCAAAACAAAACAGAAAACAAAGAATGGTACGGCCAAAAGAGATTTTGAAGGAAAAAGAAAAAGAGAGATATAAAAAGAAAAATAAGATAATAAATGAAGCTAGAATGAAGCATGCAACCATTCGAACACATGATAGAAGCGTTTTAACTGCTAGGTACATTGCATCCCTATGCGCGATTTCCTATTTGTTAAATGCTTCAAACTAGCGAGTTTTTTTTTGTGTGGCTAGTTAGGTTATATTTTAGGTGGTTGGTTTGTGATAACCTGGCCTCCCATTCATATTTCACCCGTTCAAAGGAAAGTGTATCGATGGCATTCAGAAGCAACTTGCCTATTGTTAACCCCGAAGATAGTCCGGCACCGACAATCCCGCTAGAGTTGACCATAGCCGAGGAGAACAAAATGCTTCACGTCTGCCTGATGGAAATGTGGGACGCATGGACGAATTGAAAGGAACCCCCAAGTGCCATTCCTGAATTCCCAGAACTGGTTCCCAGGACATGCAGAGCTCTACTAATACCCCCATGCCAAACCTGTTTATCCCTTACAGGTATACCCCTATGCTCAATAGTATTATTGGAATGCCTTCTGTTGCTTGTCTTCAGGCACCGGTACCAAGGGTGGCACCCATGGTCCTTTTCGCGGCCCCCACTTTCGCCACCTTACATCCAATATACCCAGGCCATACACTGAGCCACTAACTATTACTCTATAAGGTCCTTATTTCCTGCCTGAGATCACCTATGTCACACCTAATTCATTTAACAAGGCCCTTCAGTATGATTTCTCTGTTGAAACAAAGAAAACTATTAAGAATCCCAAGCAAGAAGAGATAGGTCGGAAGATGAAAAGTTTAGAACAGAGCCTGAAGAACATGCAAAGCTTGAGAGGCTAGAAAAGTGCTTCCTACTCCAATTTGTGCGTGTTCCCACACGTGTATCTGCCAGCCAGTTTCAAAATTCCCAAGTTCGAGAAGTATGATGGGCATGGACACCTGATTGCTCATTGGAAAAGGTGTTGCAACCAATTAAGGGGTGTTGGTGGTAAAGAGGAGTTTTTGATGGCATACTTCAATGAAAGTCTAACTGGGTATCGCCTCAGAATGGTATATGGACCAAAAGAACATGCACTGTCATGTCTGAGATGATTTGGCTCGAGATTTTGTCTTCCAATTTTAATACAATATGGATATCACCCGACAGGAAATTCTCAGTCGAATCTGAAGAAGAATTCCACAGAAAGCTTCTGTGAGTATGTAATCCAGTGGAGAGAACAAGCAGCAAGAGTCAACCATTTGATGGATGAGGCAGAAATGATCATCGTATTCCTGCAAGCCTAGGAGACCGACTAATTCAGAATATGATGTTGATTATGGGTAAAACTTTGCTGAAGCCATAAAAAATGGGGAAATGGTAGAAAATGAATTGAAAACTGGGAGAATTTTGATCCAAGCTGCTCTTAGCGAACTAGAATGTCACAATCAGAACTCAACATGTCTTGATGGGGTCGTGATAAGTTGGTATCATAGCCTAGGTTACATAGGTCTCACGAGTCATGGGCAGGTTTAGTAGAGTCTTGGGGATCGGTATGGAGACGTTTGTACTTATCTTCGAGAGACTGCCGAATCCTTAGGAAAACTTTACTTTCTTGTATTCTTGTCGTGCAATTTGTTGATTTCAGGAACTAAAATTCTATTATTCTATTGTCTCACAGATGGTGAGGACACGTGCTGTCGAATCAGGCGGACGACCACCAGTACCACCAGCTAGGGCCACGAGAGGCGGGGGCCGTGGTAGGGGCTAAGGTGCAGCTCGTACAGCAGCTAGAGTAGCACCTACAGATCCACCAGTTGCTCCATCTCTGGGGCAGGTTCCAGATGTGGTTGAGCCAGTGGGGCCAACTTAGGCACCAGCTGTGCCTCTTGTGATTCCAGGCTTTCAGAAAGCTTTGGCCAAAATATTGATTGTTTGCACTAGCCTTGCTCAGGCAGTTTCAGTTCAAGCCGTGACAGCCACTTCTCAGGCCGGGGGATGTACTCAGACTCCCGCCGCCCGTACTCCAGATCGGGTAGTGTAGGGACTTCAGACACCGGGGGTACTACCAGCCAGCCGGTTGCAGTTGCTCAGGTCCAGGTGGGTCCCATTATGAGTGATGAGGAGCAGAAGAGACGTGAGATTTGGGAGGCTCCAACATCCATCATTTAGTGGGGCTGAGTCATAGGATGCTTAGGATTTCTTGGATAGGTGCCAGTGGATTCTTTGCATGGCGGGTATTCTCGAGACTGGTGGAGTCTCCTTTACTACTTTTCATCTATCAGGGGCTACCTTCAGATAGTGGGAGGCCTATGAGAGGAGCAGGCCAGTTGGTGCAGCACCACTTTCATGGCATGAGTTCTCCGTTCTCTTCTTGGAGAAGTTTGTGCCACAAACCAGCAGGGAGGAGTTGCGCAGGCAGTTCGAGTAACTATGCCAGGAGGGAATGTTTGTGACCCAGTATGAGATGAGGTTTTCAAAGTTGGCTTGTCACGCAACTCTTTGGTTCCCACTGAGAGGGAGAGGATTAGGAGGTTCATTGATGGCCTCAACTATCAGTTGTGTTTTTTTATGACTTGGGAGAGTGTATCAGGTGTTACGTTTGACAAGGTGGTTGACATTGCTCAGTGGCTAGAGTTGGTCAGTAGTCAGGTGTGTGAGAAGCGGGAGGCCAAGAGGCCTTATGGTTCGGGTGGTTTTAGCGGTGTTTCTTCTGGGGGTCTGTCCTACCACAACAGGGGTCGTCCTTATAGGCCTACTCAGATGGCTCGTCCAGTTCATCGTGGCGCATCAGCTAGCCAAAGTTCATACAGTGCTCGACTGGGTCAGTCATCTCTCAGTGCACTCCCAGCTGAGAGTTCATCTTCAGTTCAGGGTTCCTCTGCACTAGGTTCCTCTGGTAGTTATTCTGGTTCTCGGGGTCCGCTTTAGTACTTGCCGCTAGTTTTCGAGAGGTGTTGTTTTGAGTGTGGAGAATTGGGTCATGTGAAGAGGCATTTTCCCTGCCTTTCGAGAGGTCTAGTTTAGCAGAGGAGTCAGGCTACGACTTTCGCACCAGTTACTTCACCACCTGCTCAACCAGCTCGTGGTGGGACTCAGGCAACTAGAGGTCGTCCTAGAGGGGGAGGCCGATCAGGTGGATCTCATGCTCGATTCTATGCTATTCCTGCTAGGCCAGAGGCCATTGCGTCAAACACAGTGATCACAGGTATTGTCTCAATATGCCACAGGGATGCTTCTATATTATTTGAACCTGGTTTCAATTATCCGTATGTATCATCATATTTTGTTTGTTATCTGGATATGCCCCATGAGTCCTTAGTTTTATCTGTTAATGTATCTACATCAGTGGGTGATACTATTATTGTAGACCATGTATGTCGGTCGTGTGTAGTGACTATTGGGGGATTGGAGACTAGAGTTGATTTCTTATTTCTTGGTATGGTCGATTTTGACGTGATTTTGGGTATGGATTGGTTGTCACCATGTTAGGGATGTTGGAGCTGATACCCCTTCTATTGATTCTGTTCCAGTAGTGCGAGACATCCCGGATGTGTTTCCTACAGATCTGTCGGGCATGCCACGCGACAGGGATATTCACTTTGGTATTGACTTAGTGCCGGGCACTCAGCCCATTTCTATTCCCCCGTATCTTATGGCACCAATTGAGTTGAAGGAATTGAAAGAGCAGCTTCAGGAACTTCTTGATAAGGGATTTATTAGGCCTAGTGTATCGCCTTGGGGCGCACCGGTTCTGTTTGTGAAGAAGAAGGATGGTACTATGCGGATGTGCATCCACTATAGGCAATTGAAAAAAGTTACAAATAAGAACAAGTATCCTTTGCCGCGCATTGATGATTTATTTGACCAGCTTCAGGGAGCGAGGGTGTTCTCTAAGATTGATTTGAGGTTTGGTATCACCAGTTGAAGACTCGGGACTCGGATAATCTGAAGACGGCATTCAGGACCCGTTATGGTTAGTATGAGTTCCTTGTGATGTCTTTTGGGCTGACCAATGGCCCAGTAGCATTCATGCATCTGATGAACAGTGTATTTCAGCCATATCTTGATTCGTTTGTCATATTATTCATTGATGATATCCTGGTATACTCACGTAGCAGGAGGAGCATGCGCAGTATTTGAGGGTTGTACTACAGCGACTAAGGGAGGAGAAGCTTTATACCAATTTCTCCAAGGGTGAGTTTTGCCTTAGTTTGGTGGAGTTCTTGGGGCACGTGGTGTCTAGTGAGGGGATTAAGGTGGATCCAAAGAAGATAGAGGCGGTTCAGAGTTGGCCCAAACCGTCTTCAGCTACTAAGATTCAGAGCTTTCTCGACTTGGCCGGATATTATCGTCGCTTTGTAGAGGGTTTCTCGTCTATTGCAGTGCCTTTGACCAAATTGAACCAGAAGGGTGCTCCATTCAGGTGGTCAGATGAGTGTGAGGAGAGCTTTCAGAAGCTCAAGACTACCTTGATCACAGCTCTAGTTCTTCTTTTTCCTTCAGCGTCAGGCTCTTATACAGTGTATTGTGATGCTTTTCGGATTAGTATTGGTTGTGTGTTGATACAAGATGGTAGAATGATTGCTTATGCTTCATGTTGAAGCCCCATGAGAAGAACTACCCTGTTCATGATTTGGAGTTGGCAGTCATCGTTCATGCATTGAAGATTTGGAGGCATTATCTCTATGGTGTGTCTTGTGAGGTATTTACGGATCATCAAAGTCTCCAGCACTTGTTCAAACAAAACGATCTTAATTTGAGACAGCGGAGATGGTCGGAGCTGCTAAAGGACTATGATATTACCATTCTGTATTATCCGGGGAAGGCCAATATGGTGGCTGGTGCCTTGAGTAGAAAGGCGATGAGTATGGGTAGCCTTGCAGTCATTCCTTATCGGTGAGAGTCCACTTGCATCAGATGTTCAGGCCTTGGCAATTCAGTTCGTGAGATTAGATGTTTCGGAGCGCAGTCGGGTTCTAGCTTGTGTGGTTTCTCGGTCTTCCTTATATGACCGCATTAGAGAGCGCTAGTATGATGATCTCCATTTGCTTGTCCTTAAGGACACGGTTCAGCACGGTGATGCCAAGGAGGTTACTATCGAGGATGATGGGGTGCTGAGGATGTAGGGTCAGATTTGTGTGCCTAATATAGATGGACTACGTGAGTTGATTCTTGAGGAGGCCCACAGTTCGTGGTATTCCATTCATCCAGGTGCCGCAAAGATGTACCAGGACTTGAGGCGGCACTATTGGTGGGGGAGGATGAAGAAGAATATAGTGGGGTTTGTAGCTTGGTGCCTAAACTGTTAGCAGGTGAAGTACGAGGCAGATTGCTTAAGAGGCTAGAGATTCCGGAGTCGAAATAGGAGCGTATCACCATGGATTTTGTAGTTAGGCTCCCACGGGCTTCGAGGAAGTTTGATGCTGTTTGGGTAATTGTGGACCGGTTGATCAATTCAGCGCATTTCATTCTAGTTGGGACTACTTATTCATCAGAGCGGTTGGCTGAGATCTATATCTGCGAGATTGTTCACCTTCACGGTATGCCTGTGTCCATCATTTCAGATCGGGGCACGTAGTTTACATCGCAATTTTGGAGAGCAGTGCAACGAAAGTTAGGCACATAGGTTGAGTTAAGTACAACATTCCACCCTCAGACAGACGGACAGTCCATGCGCACTATTCAGATATTGGAGGATATGCAACGCGCTTGTATCATAGATTCCGGGGTTCTTGGGATAAGTTTCTACCGCTCGCAGAGTTTGCCTACAACAACAGCTATCAATCGAGCATTCAGATGGCTCCATATGAGGCTTTGTATGGGAGGCGGTGTCGGTCTCCGATGGGGTGGTTTGAGCCGGATGAGGCTAGGTTGTTGGGTACTGACTTGGTTCAGGATGCTTTGGATAAGGTTAAGTTGATTCAGGATCAGCTTCGCACCATGCAGTCTAGACAGAAGAGCTACGCCGATCGGAAGGTTCGTGATGTTGCTTTCATGGTTGGGGGGAAGGTACTACTCAGAGTTTCACCCATGAAGGGTGTTATGAGGTTCGGGAAGAAGTGCATGTTGAGCCCTCGGTACATTGTTCCATTTGAGGTGCTTCAGAGGATTGGAGAGGTGGCTTACAAGCTTGCCTTGCCGCCTAGGCTGTCGAGTGTTTATCCAGTGTTTCATGTTTCTATACTCCGGAAGTATGTCGGTGATCCGCTCATATTTTGGACTTTGGCACAGTTCAGTTAGATGGTGAATTGACTCATGATGTGGAGCCGGTGGCTATTTTGGATCGGCAGGTTCGAAAGTTGAGGTCAAAGAACATAGCTTCAGTGAAGGTGTAGTGGAGAGGTCAGCCAGCAAGGAGGCTACTTGGGAGACCGAGCAAGATATGCGGAGAAGATATCCACGTCTATTTGAGACTCTAGGTATGTTTCTAGACCCGTTCGAGGATGAACGTTTATTTAAGAGGGGGATGACGTAACGACCCAGCCGGTCGTTTTGAGTGTATAACCACATTCCCCTATTTACTGCCTATTTTATGCTCAATTGTTGTTATGTGACTTTCCAGGGTGGTTGCTTTGGTTTTGGGGATATTTCGGAATGAGTTGAAACACTTAGTCTCAAGGTTGGAAGCTTAAGTTGAAAAGATTGTCCAGATGTTGACTTATGTGTAAATGGCTCCGGAATGAAGTTTTGATGGTTCCGATAGCTCTGGGTGATTTTGGAATTATGAGTGTGGCCGGATAGTGATTTGGAGGTCTGTAGTGGAATTTGGCTTGAAATGGTGAAAGTTGAAAAATTAGAAGTTTTAGAAATTGAGAAGTTTGACCGAGAGTGACTTTGTGGTTACCGGGCTCGGATTTTGGTTCTGGACAGGTCCTTTGTGTCATTTATGACTTGTGTGAAAAATTTGAGGTCAATTGGACTTTATTTGACAGGTTGCGGCATCGAATATAGAAATTAGAAACTCATAAGTTCATTAGGCTTGAATTGGGGTACGATTCGTATTTTTGATATTGTTTGATGTGGTTTGAGGTCTCGACTGAGTTCGTATGATGTTTTAGGACTTGTTGGTATGTTTGGTTGGGGTCCCCGGGGCCTCGGGTTAATTTCGTATGGTTAACAGAGTGAAATGGGACTTTGAAGATTGCTAAGCCTACTGGTGTTGTATGTTCTAGACGGATCTATGTGATTGCGTGGATAGGTCCACGATCGCAAAGGCTTATTTGGGCAACATGGGATTTAGTGCTGTGCGATCGCATGAATGTGTTTGCAATCGCGTAGCTGGTGAAGGCAGTGAATCGCGAACGCATAGACTAAGCCGCGTTCGCAAAGAGAAAATGAGGCAGGAGCTGGTCACGCGCTTTGTTCTTCGCGATTGCATGAAGAGGGTCGCGATCGCGTAGGTCTGAGGAGTCAGTGCTTCGCGTTCGCATGGAGCTTTTTACGTTCTCTTAGAGTTAATTCTAGCGCAGCTTAGTTTTGTGCTTTGCGATTGCGAGGCATTTTCCCGATCGCGATTGAGGGATATTTGGGCAGAATTTGAAGTCTCAAAAATGAGGGTTTGAATTTATTTCACAATTTGATTTTGGGAGCTCGGATTAAGGCGACTCTTGGAGAGAATTTTAAGGGAGTGATTGGGGTAAGTGATTTTTACTTGGTTTTGGTTAAATTACATGAATATATCTTTGATTTCATCATTTAATTAGTGATTTGGATTGAAAATTTTGGAAAAAATGGAGAAAACTTCTTAGGCTGAATTTTGGGGACTTGAGCAGGATTTTGGTATCGGATTTGAGTAGTTTTGGTATAGTTGGACTCGTGGTTGAATAGGTATTCGGATTTTGTATCTTTCATCGGATTCTGAGACGTGGGCTCGGTGGTTGACTTTTGAGTTGATATTTTAACTTTTGATTAAGAACTTAACATTTTTATATGGGATTGATTCCTATAGCTTGAGTTGATCGTATCGAATTATTTGTGGCTAGATTCGAGGCATTCGGAGGCTGATTCGCGAGGCAAGGGCTTGTTGGAGTGGAGATTTGTACGGTTTGAGGTACGTAACATTTTTAAACTTGGTTCTAAGGGTATGAACCCCTAAAATTACGTGCTATATGATTGGTGTTGAGGTGACGCGCATGCTACGCGACAGACATGTGGGCGTGCACTGTAGTAATTGTAATTCAGTTAATTCTATGGAACTGGCTAGGCTACTGAAGGCCCAGAAACTCACTGGGTTATTTTATAGTGGGCCTGTACTTGTTTCAGTCTGTATTTATCATCTTTGAGTTTGTATTATTCCATTTTGGTCCTGCAACTTTTAATAACGAATAATTGGAGTTTCAGTGAAATTGGGGAATGGGTGTGCTTTGTTCTTGCATAAAGGGTAAAGAACATGCCTATAGGGTCTACGTGCTTTATTTGTATTTTTGTTTAACTTGCTCTACTTCTGCACGCTAGTAGAAATCATGTCTCTAGGAATTGCACACACCTCGCCTAATTTGTCTAATACTCGTACACTATCTCAAACATGCTATTAATCGCCATACTTATTATTACTGTGCGTTTAGACAGCATGCCTATAGGACGTCTATTATATGCTTTTGCTAACCTAGATATCATGCATATAAGACTTTAAATAATTAATTGATCAAATTGCTTCTATTACGTTTGGTGCACTTTCCATCTAGGTATCATGATCATAGGACACTAATCACTTAATCAACTGCTTTTGCTATTTTATTACACTTCCACCTAGATAGCGTGCTTATAGGAATAAGTATGTTAACAACGAGTTCAAATACAAACTATTAGAAATCTTGCCTATAAAGTACTGTTATTCGCCTAGAAAGCATGTCTATAGTATCAAATGCTGGAAATTCCCAATTTTAATAGCTTTCACTGCCCATTGTGCAAACAACTTAGAAATCATACCTATAGGACAGTGTCACTCACCTGAGACGCCTATTTATAAAATTAGTGCTAATAATCCTGAGTTCGCAAACAGTTTACTGCCTCCTCGCCTAAGCCACTTAGAACAATAACGATGCATACATGGTATTGGAATTCAGAATCACCTAGAAACCATGCCTATAGGACTCTAAGTCTCGATTCTGGAACTATGTACTACCTAAATTGCCCTCATGCATTTGTTGTGGAGGCTAACTTGGTCCTTTAATTGTCTTTATGTGGAGTCCTATCTGTTTTGAATGTCTCTTAGCTTTATCATTTTGAGAAGCCTAGGTGAAGACTAGAACCATCCAAATAATAGGTCCAACGCCTCTTGGACCGTAGGTACAGGACAGGTAGTGCACGCATTGGATACGATTTAGAATTGAATTAGAGCGCCTTTAGGTAACAACTTCAACATAGTAATTGGGTAGCAGGAGATGATAGTCTATGGCCGCTGAATAATATGAGCAACCCTTACCTTAAGGGAGTTGTGAAGTATTATTTATGTTGTACGGAGTAATCCTTTAGGCTAAAAAACTTAGAACCCCCCCCCCCCCCTCTTTCTTTTTTCTTTATATACTTGTTGTTTACGCTTAGTCATTTAACATAGACCAATGTAGTTGCAACCTTGTGATCATTAAGATTTGCATCAATTCTCATGTGTTATAGTAAGACTCTTCGACTTCTAAATTTCCCTTTGTTTATTTGTCACCTAGCCTAATCACATAATCCACATAGTTTAAAATTCAGCCGGGACCAACAGTTGTGGACCTCGAAGAGTGCCTAACACCTTCTGAGGTAACTTGATCCCTTACCCGATCTTTGGTGACACGGACTAGTGAGATAGAGTTATTTCCAAATAGGAGCCCTAACGCACCTTAAAAATCGTTACGTGGCGATTCTACTCTTTTAATACCTTTATTTAAAAGAGTTGTCACACGTCGAAACCCGCTTTTGCAAGAAAACAAGGTGGGACGACTCTGGAATGGAGTTTTGACAGTTCCTATAGCTACGTATTGTGATTTTGGACTTAGAAGCGTGTTCAGATATTGATTTGGAGGTCCGTAGGTCGTTTTGGCTTGAATTGGCGAAATTTAGAAGGTTGAAGGTTTGGAAGGTTGAGAAGTTTGACCGAGAGTTGACTTTATTGATACCAGGGTCGAATTCCAATTTTGGAAGTTGGAATAGGTCCATTGTGTCATTTATTACTTGCGTGCAAAATTTGAGGTCAATCTGAGTTAGTTTGGTATGAATCGGCCTTAGGTTTGGAAGTTGGATGTTCATGGTTTCAATAGGTTTGAATTGGGTTGTGATTCGTAGAATCGATGTTGTTTGATGTGATTTTAGGCCTCGAGTAGGTTCGTTATATATTTTGGAACTTGATGGTATGTTCGAATGGGTCAGGGTGTGAATCAGATTGAAATCGGGTTCATTTTTTGACTTAATTGATTGCTGAAGAACTGAAGTTCTAGTGTCATCGCACCTGCGGTGGGCTTGGCCGTAGGTGCGAACACGCAGGTGAGATTGGGTTATCGCAGAAGCGGATTTTGATTTGGTGGGGGAGGACCACAGGTGCGGTCAAACATCCGCACAAGCAGGCTCGCAGAAGCGAGTCATGGCCCGCATAAGTAGATTTGTAGAAGCGGTTTGTGATCGTAGAAGTGGAAAGTTCTGACTTAGTGAAAAGCCGCACTTGCGATGGATTTTTTGCAGGTGCGGAGCCGTAGAAGCGGCTATTGGTTCGTACATATAAAATCATTGGGCTAAAAAGGGGGAGATCAAGGGTTTGTTCCCATTTTTCATCTTTTGAGTTAGAGACCTCGGTTTTGGGCGATTTTGGGAGAGATTTCCAAAGATTTGATTGGGGTAAGTGATTTTAACTCAGATTTGACTATTATACATGAATCCATAAATGTTTTTATCATTTAATTAGTGTTTTGAGTTGAAAATTATGGGAAATTTTGTGAAAACTTCCTAAGCTATAATTTGAGGATTTGAAGGTCAATTTGAGGTCGGAATTGAATAATTTTAATATGGTTGGACTCATTATTGAATGAGTATTCAGATTTTGTAAGTTTGGTCAGGTTCTTAGACGTGGGCGTGGGTTGACATTTTGAGTTGACATTTTGATTTTCTTTAAAGATTGTAACTTTATTATCCGGAATAGTTTTCTATGGTTTGTATTTATGGTATAAAGTTATTTTGGCTAGATTTGAGCCGTTTGGAGTTGGATATTCACGGACAAGACTTACTAGTGGATTGAGTTGGCTTGTCTGAGGTAAGTATCTTGCCTAACTTTGTGTGGGCGAATTACTGCTTAGGAGTGGAGTTGTTTTGTGTTATTTGTAGTACGTGAAAGCCGTGTACGCAAGGTGATGAGTGGGTACACGGGCTATATGTGGTAACTTGCCGGTTTAGGCTATTTAGATTCTTTTCATACCTTTAATCAAATTGTCATAACATATTATATCTTTCTTCGTTAATTTATCCTTACATGCTTTATTTGACATTGTTAAATGCTTGTCCCATCTTTTATTTGTTATTTGCCCTTACATGCTTAGTTGAAGTTATTGTTTCCTTATTGCCTTGTTAATTATTTAACTGTTGAGTTACCTTACTCGAAGTTATTATTTCTTGGAATATCTTCTTGTTGAGCTTTAGTGTTGAAGTTGTAAAAGTTGTTATCACTTAAGACTAAGTTGTTAATTGTTGAGATATCACCTTGTTGAGCTATTCACTATTATTGTGTTATTGTAGAGATTCTAGTATACATTATGGTTGAGCCATGGGCTATTTGTTGTGTAAACATTGGTATTGTTGATTCTTTTGGCACGTTATGGTATACGAACACATGTGGTGTGAGTTGTGATTATGTTGTGATAGTGATGTAATGCCGCGGTATAAGGATAAGGGTTAATGTGCATGTAGCGGCATAAGGTGGGATTTATGTGCGTGTTGCTAGTAAGGGAATTACTTGAAGCCACACGGCGACATAAGGTGGGCTAAAGTGCGTGTAGCTATTTTGGAAAGACTGTTTTCAAAACTATCTAAATGTAAGGCTCACGCGACTGTATAAGGAAAGATTGTGATTGTGATTGTGAAATGAGATACGAGGCGATACCTCGGTTGTGATTCTTGTTGTCATCTTTCATTTACATCACTTGTGTTTGTCTGCTTCGTTTTCTTGGTATTCTTATTATATGTTCCTCCACTGTTTCCTTATTTGCCTCAAATTCAGTTGTAGCTTATCTGTTGTATTCTTCATTGCCTCATTTCCTTGTTTCTATTATTATACTGTATTACACTTGTTTAGCTTCTTTTATTATTCTAGTAGGTGTCTTGACCTGACCTCGTTACTACTCTACTGAGGTTAAGCTTTGATACTTACTGGGTATAGTTGTAGTGTACTCATACTATGCTTCTTCATATCTTTTGTGCAGATCCAGGTACCTCATACTAGGCTAGGTGTAACGACCCGGCCGATTATTTTGAGTATTTAGCCCCAATCCCCTATTTATTGCCTCCTCTATGTTGTATTATGGCTATGTGATTTTCTGGGGGTGTTTGGTTTTGGTTTCGGGTGAGTTTCAGAGTGAAATGGGACACATAGTCCCTAAGTTGGATCTTTAAGTTGAAAGAGTTGGCCGTAGTTTGACTTTTGTATAGACGACTCCTGAATGGAGTTTTGATAGTCCCAATAGCTCTGTATGGTTATTTTGGACTTAGGAGCATGTTCGAATGTTGATTTGGAAGTCCGTAGATCATTTCAGCATGAATTGGCGAAAGTTAGAAAATTTAAGGTTTAGAATATTGGAAAGTTTGACCGAGAGTAGACTTTATTGATATCGAGGTCGAATTCCGATTCCAAAAGTTGGAATAGGTTCGTCATGTCATTTATGATTTGTGTGCAAAGTTTGAAATCAATTGGAGTAAGTTTGGTATGAATTGGAATTAGTTTTGGAATTCGAAAGTTCATAGTTTCATACGCTTGAATTGGGTTGCGATTTGTAGAATCGACATTGTTTTATATGATTTGTGGCCTCGAGTAGGTCCATTATATGTTTTGGAACTTGTTGGTATATCCGGACGGGGTATCGGGGGGCTCGGGGGTAATCGGATTGAATTCAGAACAAGTTTGGACTTGTGAGATTTCTGAAGCACTGCTGCTTCTGGTGCAATCGCACCTGTCTTGGGTCGCAGGTGCGGCGCCGTAGGAGCAGCCCTCGAGCCACAGAACTGAGTTTTGTCATAGTCATCTAGGACCGTAGGTGCGGTCCATGTTCCCCAGAAGCGGACTCACCGATGCGAGAAATGCATCGCAGAAGCGTAGATGGTCAGGGAGACTTTGGATCGCAGAAGCGGACAGTGTCCGCATAAGCGCTTGCGAAGCGACAAGGGGTCCGCAGGTGCGAGTCTTCTGGGCTTAAGTTGGAACTGCACTTGCGATGGTTTTTTCGTAGGTGCAGTGTCGCAGGTGCGTCCCCAGGTCCGTAGAAGTGAGGATCGCTGGGCAGAAAAGGGGTCTTCGATGGTTTGAATTTCATAACCCATTTTTGGACCTAAAGAGCTCGGTTTGTGGCGATATTTTCGGGATATTTGCTAGGAAATCATTAGGGTAATAAATCCTAACTCGGTTTTAGTTAAATTACACGAATCTATTGTTAATATCATCATTTAATTAGTAATTTAAGTTGGAAATTTGAGAAAAAATTGTGAAAACTTCTTAGGCTAAAATTTGGGGATTTGAAAGGTGATTTGAGGTCGGAATTGAGTAATTCTTGTATGGTTGGACTCGTTATCGAATGGGTGTTTGAATTTTGTAATTTTGGTCGGGTTTCGAGGTGCGGGCTCGGTTGACTTTTTGAGTTAACTTTTTTTTTCTTTGCAAAGATCGTAACTTTATTGTTCGAAATAGTTTCCTAAGTGAACCTGACGCTCTGATACCAAGTTATCACTACCCAAAATCCACTATAAGTCGTGATGGCGCCTAACGCCGCCGTCAAGCAAGCCAATAGTGATTTACCATTTTAATTACTCATTTTATTACTTTGAAATGATAATTTTCAATAATTAAACAATATAAAATAGAATTTACAGAGTAAGTGATAATATTTACACGAACCACAATAATGAACAACCCGAAGGAACCCCCAAAACCCGGTGTCACAAGTGCATGAGCCTTCCTAAGGAGTACAATAATAATACAACATTTGTCCTGAATGTAAATAAGACAGAATAAAATAAATAGTACGATGGAGACTCGGTGGATTACGATGGGTAGCAGCTCACATGAAGTTTCCTCAACAGGTGCGCCAACGCGCCAAGAAGATCACCAAATGAACCTGTCAGATCCTGCACATTTAGTGCAGAAGTGCAGCATGAGTACGTAAATCAACGCGTACCCAGTAAGTATTTAGCCTAACCCCGAAGAAGTAGTGACGAGGGGTCGACATCGACACTTACTAGAGGTCCAAATAAATAATATGATAATTCATAACAGATATGAGGTGCACATCAATAGTGGAGTAAATCTGAAATTTCATAACTTTCCAATTATTTCTTTTAAAGTATAAATTCTCAATCTTGTATTCTATCTTAATAGCTCAGAAAATGCCAAGTGTCAATACTTCATAAAAAAGGAATACCATAAAATGTTGGGCATCAATGGAAGGTTTATCTCGTGAACATTCGGACTACTAGCGATATAATGCACGATTCTGCCGAGGTCGTTCGGCCCAATCCAAAATAATGTGTACACTGCCGAGGGTCGTGCAGCACGAACCATAGATGCATCTACATACTGCCGAGCG
Source organism: Nicotiana obtusifolia (assembly GCA_002018475.1). NCBI lineage: Eukaryota > Viridiplantae > Streptophyta > Magnoliopsida > Solanales > Solanaceae > Nicotiana > Nicotiana obtusifolia. The sequence continues at coordinate 215,070 of MCJB01005225.1, forward strand.
TTCGGCCCGCTCCACAAGAAAGGAAGGAAATTACCGAATTACGAGATACGTGTTTACAATACAGTACATGAGCACAAGACGAATATAATCTTTACCGTTCCTCAAATATCTAGCGCAAAACTCAAAGTGTTGAGGCTCGGCCTATTATACATATATTTATTTCTAAGTCAAATTCAGTTATAACTTTAATTAATTAAGCCAGCAGAACGAGTTCAAATAATTCAATTATTACATGATAAGGTCCTAAGTCTACCCGTACATAAACATGCTTTAACTACGTGCGGACTCTCGTCACCTCGTGCGTATATAGCACCCACAACTAGTTTCATATAATAATAAATATCACCTAGGGGTAGTTTTCCCCTCGCAAGGTTAGACAGGAGACCTACCTCACTCCGAAATTCCATAATCGGCTCCAAAGCCTTTCTAACACCTCAAACCGATGCCCGTTGATCCAAAACTAGTTAAAAAACGTGCAAACCAATAAAGATATACTCTAATACTCATAATAATTCAATTCATAATAATTCCCAATTCCACTCGAATAGTCTATCAATCAACCATCGGGCCCACGCACCCGGATTATGAATTTTTTTGAAGATAAACATTACTCATAACATTACGAACTCAAATATATAATCTATTCTCAATTCCATGTCCAATTTCATGGTAAAATCCAAAAATACCAATTTCTAGGTTTTTCTTCAAAATCCTCCAATTTCTACTAATTTCCATGTTAAAATTTCATATATGATCATGAAATATAATCAAAAGTGGGTTTGAAACACTTACCCCCCAAGAGGTGGATGAAACAGCTCTCCAAAATCGCCCCAAAGTCGGCTCCAAGAGAGAAAAATGAGGTGAAATGAGCAAATCCTGCTTTTAAAAGAACACCTCTGCCCAGACGATCTTCCGCTTCTGCGATCAACTTGGCCGCTTCTGCGAAGTCATGCCCAACAGCCCATGCCCGCTTTTGCGCTCCAGGCACCGCATATGCGATCACGCAGGTGCTGGAATTGCTTCACACCTGCGGCCTCTGCCCTAATCACCTACAGTCCCTTTTGCGACCCACTTCCTCGCTTGTGCGATGCCTCACTCGCAGGTGCGGTTCTGCATCTGCGGACACTTGACCACATATGCGGTCTCAGCCTTACCTCAGCAAAATCCGCTTTTGCTCTAGCCTAGCCTCTTTTGCGAAGTCGCATCTGCGGCCCTTTTTCCGCAGGTGCGATTGCACCAGCAATTGGCCAAAACCAGCATTCCTCAACTTCAAATTTCGATCCGGTTCCAATCTGAAACTCACCCGAGGCCCCCCGGGATCCCGTCCAATCACATCAACAAGTCCCAATACCTTATACAAACTTACCAAAAGGCTCGAAACGCCACAAATAACATCAAAATTATGAATCGACGATCAAAACCTTCCTTTCAACTTTCAAGCTTCCAAACTATGACGAACACGTCCGATTCATATCAAAACATTCCGAAATGACGCCAAACTTTGTGCACAAGTCATAAATCATAATACGAACATATTCCATGGCTCGGAATCCCAAACGGACTTCGATAATACCAAAATTCATTTCAAATCAAACTTCAGACTTTCTTAAACTTCCAAAATGCCAACCTTCCATAATAGGCGCTGAAATGCTCCCGAACCATCGGATACTCAGCCCGAACACACTTCCAAGTACGAAATCATCATACAAACCTATTGGAACCTTCAAATCCCGATTCCGAGGTCTTTATTCAAAAGTTAAACCTTAGCAAATTTTCCAACTTAAAGCTTCCGAAATTAGAATTTTCTTTCCAAATCAACTCCGAACTTCCCGAAATTCAATTCCGATCACGCGTACCAGTCATAAGACCATGAAGTGAAGCTACTCAAGGCCTCAAACTGTTGAAAGACGTGCTAGAGCTCAAAACGACCGATCGAGTCGTTACAATTTTATTTTATTTTCAATCGATATTGATAAGTAAAATGGAGTACGTAATTTTGACGAAACGATATCAAATAATACCGCCATTCGTGATGACTCTCTGTATCAGTGAATATGCAAACCCTTGAGCCAACACAAGATAAACACACAGAATCATGAGACATATACGCCTATTTTTGCCAAACATTTAATTGGCAATTTTTATTTTTCTTAGTTTCAAGTTCAACTTTTGAATGAATATGTTCCCCGCACTGCCTGGTCTATTGCCTATTTCCTAATCTCCATCTCTTTTCATTGTCAATTAGCCCAATTATTCTTCAAGAACAAATTGAAACTTAAAAGGGAAGCTCCTCAAGCAAGAAATACAAAATCATTTACTGTGGAAACAGTAAGCACAAGTATTTGCTCTCCTTTTTCATTCTGCCTTTCTCAACGAGAAGTCTCAGTTTTAGTTCCAAGCATATATAGAATTACCTTTATTAGGATGCATTTTATTTTCAATGTGGGATTACCTGGCGCAAATCAAAATTTAATCGACCCTTAATACGAATATAAGACACCATATGAAAACCTTTCGAAGACCTTGCGTAAATTTTTGATAAATAAAAACATTCAACGAAAAATGTAACTTTTAGGAGTCGTCTGGTTGATTCAATAATGGATTATAATACCGAGATTAAATGCCGGTTATTTTATCATGCATTTGATTTAATTTTTAAATCCAAGATTAGCAGTTCTTTGATTAATTTAAACCACGTAATGGTATTATTCTATCACACATTAAGGATTAGATAATAATCCTGGGATAAAATACTACAATGGTAAAGACATTTTCAAAGCTCTTTCCCCAATCTTTTTAAAACATTCAAGGTTAAAGTTGAAAATAAAAGTGTATCCCAACTTATCTAGATACACCAAATACATATTTCGTATTATATTTCGTATATCATATTAGTCGAATAAACCAAACATCTTCCAATAAAAACATTCACTAAATAATCCCATCATAATTTAATTTTCTTATTATATCGTCATTATAATTCTTGAATAATTTAATTCCAATGAAACAACCCCTTAGAGTACTTTGGTGGTCTGGCAGGTGTTTACTCTCCTGATAGACCAACTAGTCCTCCTAAAGGGAACATGAAAGAATGTTCTAAAAGATATTATCCTCGCGAACCAATTAATTTGGATTGGTCTTGAACTCTAAGGTCTCCTGTCACAATCTCATTTTTCCACCTTAGGATATCGTGATGGAACATAGTTTCTAAAACTGGGTAAGTCTGATACATGGTGATTTTTAATGGAATTTAGCTACTTAACTACAATACATTAAATAATAACTGTAACAACATAGCTGAACCAACATCAGTCATACAATCCCAAAATCGATCGTACAAATCATAAGCTTTTCTAAGAGTAACTAGAAATAACAAGTACATTAATATCCCGGAATAATAGTAGATAGTAAAAATGCAATACAACAGAAGGTGACTTTGGGGCCTGCGAATGTCGAGCATGTATACCTTGAAATCTCCAGCCACGCAGACATAACTCTCAAAATCAACTCGATCGGAAGTACCTGAATTTGCAAAAAAATATGTAGAAATATAGCATGAGTACACCACAGCGGTACCCAATAAGTATCAAGCCTAACCTCGGTAGAGTAGTGACGAGGCCATGTCAAGAGACCTACCAAACATGTACATCTGTGCAGGATATAACATAAAACTAACAATGAAAAGAACATCAATGTAAGACCAACAACGGAAGGATCACAAATTTACAACGAACAGTGAAAATAATAGAAGTACAAATGGCAACAAGAAATAACCAAGTAATAAAGCAACAACATAGTTGGAATACAAATTGTCATGATCTAATTTTCCCTATGGCCATGATGGCGCCCAACGTCACCGCTAGGCAAGCCAATGGTGAACTAGTCATGCATTTGTTCTTTTTAATAATTTCAAAGTAGTTGATTTTTTTATTTATTGAGAAAGTGGTTAGTGAAAAAATTATAGAAAATTAATAAGCTAATGAGAGAATAAATACAGCAAATATAATCTCAAAACCATAGAGCGTCTATTAGAATGTTCCCAAAATCCGGTGTCACAAGTGTATGAGCAACTAGAAGAATATACAAAACACTTATGCTACTGTCTGAAATAAGATAGACAGAAAGTAAATACAAAAGAGAAATTGTGGGTGCTGCAGAACGGACTCAGAGAGCAGCTCACCACTATGCCTCGGGGTAATGAGGGTGCGCGCCTGAATGACTGCCAGATGCTCCCGCCTCAGATCCTGCACGATTAGTGCAGAAGTATAGCGTGAGTACATAAACAACATGTACTAGTAAGTATCTAGTCTAACCTCAAAGAACTAGTGACGAGGGGTTGACATCGACACTTACTATGGGCAGATAGATAAAGTACAAAAATTCTAAATAGGCATGAAGTACATCAATAATAATAACACAATAACAAACCTTAAATAAGTGATTCTTTAACTAGAAGTCAATGTAAAATCTCCCATTAGCACATACTAGCTTCAACAAATACGGGCCATCAAGTAAACTATAACTTATCAAGTTATGAAAGTAATATCAAATGAAATCGAACTCCGAGCATTATCATGCAGGATTTATGCCGAGGTCGTACGGCCCGATCCAGAATAATGTGTACATTACTGAGGGTCGACTGGCACGAACCATAAATGCATCTATTATACTGCCGAGGCGTTCGGCCCGCTCCACAAGAAGAGAGAATACTCTACGAATATCCAATTTAAAGGCTATAACAAGATTAATACACAAGGAGGCACAATTTCTATCAAAAGTCAAGTAACCCGCCAAAACACAAAATAAGTTAAGTTCGATCTTTACGAATCTTTTATCAAGTTATAATTTAAGCATTTAAATTAACAAGTAGAGTGCAAATAATACAAGTATTTCATGATAGGGTCCTAAAATTACCTGGACATAAGCATGATTTGTAGCTATGCACGGACTCTCATCACTTCGTGCGTACGTAGCACCCACAATTAGAAGCAAATAATAATCTAAAACATTTATGGGTAAATTCCCTCTTACAAGGTTAGGCAAGAGACTTATCTCGTCCCCAAGCTCATTTTTCGACCCACAAATTCACTCTAAAGCCTCAAGTTTGTGTCGAACAATCCGAAGCTAGCCAAATATTAGATAAATAAATCAATATAAACCCACAAGTTCATAATTTAGCTATTAGAGTAATTACCCAACTCAAATTGAAAAATTTCTAAAATTCATCCCCTGGGCCCACGTGCCCGGATTTCGGAAATTTTCAAAGATAAATACTACCTATAACCTCATGAACTCAAATATAATTTCTACCCAATTCCATAATCATTTTCGCGGTCTAACCCCATATTTATCAAAACCTAGATTTTTCAATAATCTCCTAAAATTTCCACAATTTCTATGTAAAAATCTACCCATAATGCATGATTTAAACTCATATTGTATATAAATTACTTACCTCAAAGTGTTAGGTGAAAACCCCTCCTCAAAGAGCCGTAAAATCGACCAACAAGTGAAGGAAATGAAGAAAATGAGCCTAAGCCCCAATTTTTAGAACACACTGCCCAGGCATTTCTTCTTCGCGATCCTGGAAAAGCCATCGCGATCGCGAAGGCAAGCTGCTCAGGCCTAGGAAAAAGGTCCTCGCGAACGCGAGGACCCACATGTGAACGCGAAGGATAACACACCTGAGCTTACGCGGACGCGGGGTCCAGCTCGCGAACGCGAAGAGGAACGGAGCTCACACCCTCCAGGCCCTTCTCCCTACGCAAACGCGGGCCCCTTCACGCGAACGCGAAGGCCATAGGTCCCAGACCTTCACGAACGCGAAGAGTAAATCTTAGCCCCTCACATTTCCTTCTCCGCGAACGCGACAGAGCCCTCACGATTGCGAAGAAGGAAACTAGAACCAGCACACCAGATTTTGGGACTTAGCTCCGAGCAGTCCGAAACTCACCCAACCTACCGGGGACCCCGTCCAAATGCACCAACAAGTCCATAACCATAATACGGACCTGCTCGAACTCTCGAATCGCGTAAAACAACATCAAAAATCGCACCCCAAAACCAAATGAATTAAGTTATGAAATTCAAGCTTTTCTACTAACTGCGAACGCGCCGAATCATACTTAGTCTACTCAGACCAAATTTTGCGTGCAAGTCATAAATTACCATACAGAACTATTCCCAGGCTCGGAATCTCAAACGGACCTCGATAACACCAAAACATACTCCAAACCAAACTTAAAGAACTTGAAAACTTGCAGTGCGCCAACTTTCAGTATTAAGCGCCGAAATGCTCGCGGGTCATCTGAAACCCGATCCGAACATATGTCGGGCAATTCAAAATCATCATAAGAACCTATTAGGACCATCAAATCCCAGTTCCGAGGTTGTTTAATCAAAACGTTGACTCAAGTCAAACTTGTCCATTATGAGCCATTATTAAGGAACTAAGTGTTCCGATTTCAACCCGAACCCTTCCAAACTCGAACCAACCATCGCCGCAAGTCATAAAACAATAAAAGCACATACAGGGAGTCTAAATTAGGGGGACGGAGACCTTTAAAGCAAAATGATCGATCGGGTCGTTACACAAATGAAATATAAATCAACTCAAGTAAGGGAAACCGATGACAACTCAATTAATCAAATCGTTCCTAATGCACGAATTACAACAAGGATTACTCAAGGTACCACTCCTCGTAATCACCAATCATGAGTCACAATTTTCAAAAAAGTACACATACGGCACATCGTGCCCACAATAACAATCACCTTCGCACGGCAAAGTCCTCGTGCTACCGCGTATTTCGTAGCCGTGTCAAATATCAATTAAAGATGATCGAGGAATAAATTTAAACGCAGAAAAGCATAATTTCAAACTTTAATAAAGTAAAGCATCAAATGAGATATTAAGTTTACTTTAGGATTCAAATTAAATTAAATAAAGGAGAGGTTGTACAAATAGAGTATCAGATGAGCTTAGTATAGAAATTAATGAGATGAAGTAAAAATATCATATCTAAACAAAGTAAAACAACAGTTAAATTCAACGAGTTAAATATAGAATTTGTTAAAAATAAAATGCGGTAACAATTTTTAAGTAAAATACACAACAATAAGGTGATGAGTAAAATTTGAGAATCCAATTAAGGTAAAAATGTGATAACCATTTCATTTAGTAAAGCACCAAGTGAGATACGAGTTTTATTTTGAAAGGTACACAAGTGAAACACCTTAAGAATTCTTTCATTTAAAACTGCTAAATTACCAACAACTCAATCGGATATGAGATAATAACACCATGTACGTAAATTCACCTTGACAATCAATTTATCAAGAAATAACGAAGACACAAATTGACATGTTAAAGAAACGCAACAAACCGCGTAGATTGCATGACTCACACAAGAAGTCAATATCGTTCCATTACTAGAATACTGACAGTTAACTATATACAATCAAAATACAAGTGAAATGATTTAAGAAACAACAATAACTGTTCATCCAATAAACCATTCCAACATAAAATGTACCATGATAATTACAACTGGGAATAACTTTACTATGAACCCAATTACAACATATAAATCAGTTACGGCGTGCAACTGATCCCACCTATATCATATCATCCGTCCTTATTGCTCCATATCATATCTTTTCACATCATTTCAATACCATTGCGGCGTTCAACCCGCTCCCCAAACAATATGAATTAAGCAAACAAACTACAACCAACTACGACGTATCATACAATTAATGTAATAATGAAGATATACAAAAACGTCACAATGGATAAAAAAGTTGCACAATAACTCACAGAATCAAATAGCAAAAAATGATAATTCATAAACCGAGACACAATTTCTGAGACTCAATTAACAATTAAGACATGTAACAGATAAGACATGAATTCAACAAGTAATTGCAATTAACAATTAATACATATAAGGGTGAACTTGACAATAAAAGATACAAAACAACTTCAAATAAAGCACGTACGAGCAAGCCTAACCACAAAAGTTATAACATGAAACGATAACTTTAGTTACATGCATGAAAGAAACCTAATAGACTAAATCGGTCAAATACCACATATAAGTATGTGTACACACTCGTCACCCCGTGTACACGTCTTCCTCATAATTCAAATAGTATAATCAATCCAAAACCTAAGGGGTAGTTTCCCCCACACACAGTTAGGCAAGATACTTACCTCAATTTGGCCAAATCAACTCAAATTAGCCTATCCATTACAAATTCACCTCCTCTCGGCTCAAATCTAGCCAAAAACGACTTAATAACATCAAACAATGCAAGAGAAAACAATTTCAATTAATAAAGCTATGATTTTTATACATTTTTCAAAAAGTCAATAAAAGTCAACCCCCGGTCAAAACCCGGGTCCAAGGATAGGTCTTGACTACCCATAACCCCAAGAGCCCATATATGTGTTTTGTTTTCAAATCCGAGTCCAAATCGACTCTCGAAACTCAAATCTTCATTTTTCAAGACTTTGACAAAAATCCCTAAAGTTCCTCTTTGATTCTCATAAATTTGATGTTAAATCTAATATATAATCATGAAATATAACTGAAAATTGATTAAAATCAGTTACCCAATAGTTTGGTATGAAAATCTCTCCAAAAAATCGCCTCCCACTGACTCTGGGGTTCAAAATATGATAAAACGAAGCTAAGTCTCGGAATACTCAACTATAAACAAGTTGCAAATGTCGCACTTGCAACATCGGGTTTGGAATTGCGGACCCTCGCAAAAGCGAAGTATCATTCGCAAAAGAGACAAAGATGTCGCAAATGCAAACACTGGTCTTTTTGCAAAAGCGACCAGTGGGCCGCAAAAGCGACTCTTCCCCAGCCCAGGCCGGAGTTTGCAAATGCGAACTCTACAGGCTTCGCAAAAGCGATCATGTGCTTGCAAAAACGAGTTCCCTCCCCAGCAGGCCAACATCGCAAATGCGATGAAAAACCTCGCAAATGTGAGATAAGAAACACCAGCAAATCTAAACTTCTGGAATTGCAACCAAGCATCCAAACCACATCAAACCAACTCCAAACGACATCAAAATTTTGCAGGCAAGTTCCAAATGACGAAACGAACATATTCCAAGTCCCGAAACCAAAATCCGGACCCGATATCTTAAAGTCAAACCATGGTCAAACTTAAGAAAATTCCAAACCTTTAAATTGCAAACTTTCGCCAAATGATGCCGAAACCTTCTAGAAACTTCTAAATGCAAATCCGGGCATACGCCTAAGTCCAAAATCACCATCCAGACCTACCGGAACCATCAAAACTCCAAATTCGAAGTTAAATACGCAAAAGTCAAACTTGGTCAACTCTTTCAACTTTAAGCTTCTCAAGTGGGAATCCTCCTTCAAAATAAATTCTGAATCACTCAAAAGCCTAAGCCAACCATGCACGCAAGTCATAGTACACTATGTGAATATATTCGTGACCTCGAACTGCCGAACTAGACGCAATTGCTCAAAACGACCGGCTGGATCGTTACATCCTCCCCCACTTAAACATATGTTCGTCCTCGAACGTGACATGAGTCATCCCAAAGCTATCAAATCACTACATGAGCTCGCCATACATACACCCGAGGGTGATTCCACATCACCCCAATCTATGTAGGCCTGATAACGCAACTCAACCGAAGATCTCACTTCATCCTTAGTCCATAAACCTTAGGACAGAACCTAAATCCTCAACATCTGAAACTCCTCATAACACCCCGAATCCCCCATCAATACACTATATAAGCCTGAACAGGCTGAATCGAGCCACAACCCCAACCCAAGGTACAATCACATGATATTCCACACAACTCAGATGCCCACAAAAATAACTTCTGACCACCATAGCTGTCCAATAACAATCTTGGTACTAGTAATACACTTCATATCGAATAAAACCTCATTCTGGACATCCGTAATGCTACCTATGATAAACGAAACATGCAGAAAACTCATAACCACGCATGAAATCAACAAGCCAAGAAGCTCTCTCATCCGCCAAGGGCCATTGCCCAATTCTGAGCGAAAATATAGCATCATTCTTCCAAGCACTCCTCATCCCGATACGATAGTGCAACTCTCAGGTCTAGAAACCTCATCTCAGCCCATACGAGCAGCCTACTGACAAGTCACACCAAAGCACATGGATCCTCACACAACGCGGTCCGTACCTAAACAAGCAATAACTTAGAAGAAATTATCTAAAAATAGAAAGAAAGTAAGGTAGGGAGACTATCTAACAAGTACAACATATATAACAACAAAAATATAATTTCATTAACTCATCCCACAAAGAGAAAATAAAGCATGAATAAACACAAGGAAGGGTATCCCACGTAACATCTGTTGTGGCGCGCAACCCGATCCCAAATATATCAACTCACATAGGGATACCCGTCGATCCAAAATGCTCGGGATCACTAATCATATGTATGCCAACATCAAGCACACTAGAGTGCACAAATATAACTGTGGAAAGATGAATAGAAATAATGCAACATGGAGAAGAAAAAAATCAGGCACAACTAAGGTGCAATAAACAAATCAACATCACAAGGGCCATCTCGCCCATTTTGCCATAAGGCCTGAACGAGGTTACAACATGCGTGAAAATAATAGAGAAGCACATAGCATAGACAGAGGCACGAATAATATCTCGGTAATGTACCCATGATAGCAATTTCATAAGAGTAACCAAACCAGATTTGATATAGAATACACATTCTCATTGGGCTTTCAAATAGTCCCTAAACCAATTCCGATCATTCTTAAACAGGTAAATAACCTTCCAAAAGTCTATAGAAACATATCCATATCATAGACCATCAGTTATCATCTTCTAAACATTTCTTCACAATCCACAATCAAGGGACAGTCCGCCTACGAGGACATCCAGTCCTGAAACCTCATGAATACCAGAATTTCCATCCCCGGTCTCAACTACGCTACTCAAATGGCTGATACATCACTCACACTCCATCATCTTACAGAAACACCCACATATATCTTCCATACAGCGTAGCAAAACCTGAACTTTAGTAGCCCCAGAACCGAGCGACCACCGTACTACTAGTCAAGCATCCGCAAACCAAAACACAAGGTGCCCTCCTAAAATGCACACTCCTCACATGCGATTTCCAATAATGCCTGCATTCTCTTAACTTCTGATATCCATCCAGGATTAAACCATAATGTACAACATATTCCTTATGCCAGTAGCAGACAGCGGGTCTAAGCCGTGGTCGACACCATCGAGAACTCTCTGAGACCGGCCCGCACATAACTAAGCCATCAGGACCGAATCTCCCCAACTCAACCGAGTCATGCAAGCCGTCCAACCCAAGAATACTACCACAAACACCGGTAGAGAATTACCACCCAAAAAGGACCAATTATCTCTATTGCTATGTCGACCCAACACCATTGAGCTGACCTATTTCTTCGGGTCCTCCTCGAATTTTCTTCAGGGTAACACTTATCCTTGTCGGTACACAACGATCCTAAAACCATAGCTCAATGCACAGAATAAGCACGAACTGCGTAGCCCATAAGCTCATAAACCACTGTATTTCCTCTGAAGCACCCCCATAATGTCGCAATCGAGATATCCACACTGAAGAGACCTTCTGTGAATATGAAATTGCTTCTCTGACCTCTCTGATACTGAAATGTAGAATTATTAATGACGCAGAAATACCGCAAGCCCTAGCATTATCCCACGCGAATCTCAGACCTCAATTATATACAAATTCTGGGGGACCCTTCAATATCACCTACACATCTCAGGCCAAAACTGACATAACACATGACCCCGTAATCTGATCGTCGATAGTGGACTCCCCCACTTGGCGCGAAGCCATATGACACATCCAAAGATCCATAATACGAACCTTTGTAGCTCGACAACACCAATCATAAGATACCTCAAATCATCTACTAAGAGCATGTCCATCCTTACGACAGTCAAACTCGCTTTCTCCAATACCTTGAATGATAATATGTACCTTCCACTAAGTCTTATACGAACCACATAGTCTCAAATATCACCAACTATCCTCAAATAAACATCCACCTTATAACCCTACCACGACCGCGACGATTAGGCAACCAATTAAATTTTCCCAAGCTCGTAGTTATCAACCAGATGCCAGAGCCCGCTACACCCCCACGTGAACAACTGAACGATCTCTCATTACATCCGCATCCCTAGTCTGGATGACACATTGAGACAATGTTTGAGAATCCATAGTCCCTCGTAGCATATCTGCAGCATCACAAACCATTGGCACATAGCTGATACCGAGTGCGCAATATCATACACGAGTGGATGCAAAGGATTATTAGATATACACTTCAAGTTGAATCAATGTTGTACGATAAGGAATGAAAGAAGTGGAATTTCCAAATAGTTTCATAGCCTCTCGAAGATAAGTACAAATGTCTCCTTACCGATCCGCAAGACTCTACCAAGCTTGCTTATGACTAGTAGCACCTATGAACCTAGAGCTCTGATACCAACTTGTCACCACCCACATTTTCCCACCTTAGGATGTCGTGATGGCACCTAGTCTCTAAGACTAGGTAAGCCTAACACACGCTGATTATTAATAGAACTTAGCTATTTAACTACAATACATTAAATAATAATTGTAACAACATAGTCGAGCCAATATCAACCATACAATCCCAATACCGGTAGTATAATCATAAGCTTTCCTAAGAGTAACTAGAAATAACAAGTACATCAATGTAGAAATGGAATATAACAGAAGGTGACTTCGAGGCCTGCGAACATCGAGCAGGTATACCTTGAAGTCTCCAGCCGACATAAGTCTCAAAACCAACTCGATCAGCTGGATCTGCACAAAAATATGCAAAAGCATAGCATGAGTACACCATTGCGGTACCCAGTATGTATCAAGCCTATACTCGGTAGAGTAGTGACGAGGCCAGGTCAAGACGCCTGCCAAACATGTAAATCTGTGCAGGATATAACATAAAACTAACAACAGAAAGAACATCAATGTAATACCAACAACGGAAGGATCACAAATTTACAACCAACAGCGAAAATAATAAAAGCACAAATGGCAATAAGAAATAACCAAGTAATAAAGCAACAACATAGTTGGAATACAAATAAAATATGAATGAACTCAAGTAAGGAAAACCAATTACAACTCAATTAATCAAATTGTTCCTAATGCACGAATTACAACAAGGATTACCCAAGGTACCACTCCTCGTAATCACCAATCATGAGTCACAATTTTCAAAGAAGTACACGTATGGCACATCGTGCCCACAATAACAATCACCTTTGCACGGCAAAGTCCTCGTGCTACCACGTACATCGTACCCGTGTCAAATATCAATTAAAGATGATCGAGGAATAATTTAAACGCAAAAAAAAAACATAATTTCAAACTTGACTAAAGTAAAGCATCAAATGAGATATTAAGTTTACTTTAGGATTCAAATAAAATAAAATAAAGGAGAGGTTGTACAAATAGAGTATCAGATGAGCTTAGTTTAGAAATTAATGAGACGAAGTAAAAATATCATATTTAAACAAAGTAAAACAACAGTTAAATTCAACGAGTTAAATATAGAATTTGTTAAAAATAAAACGCGGTAACAATTTTTAAGTAAAATACACAACAATAAGGTAATGAGTAAAATTTGAGAATCCAATTAAGGTAAAAATGTGATAACCATTTCATTTAGTAAAGCGCCGAGTGAGATACGAGTTTTATTTTGAAAGGTACACAAGTGAAACACCTTAAGAATTCTTTCATTTAAAACTGCTAAATTACCAACAACTCAATCGGATATGAGATAATGACCCCATGTACGTAAATTCACCTTGACAATCAATTTATCAAGAAATAACGGAGACACAAATTGACATGTTAAAGAAACGCAACAAACCTCGTAGATTGCATGACTCACACAAGAAGTCAATATCGTTCCATTACTAGAATACTGACAGTTAACTATATACAATCAAAATACAAGTGAAATGATTTAAGAATACAATAATATCGGTTAATCCGATAAACCGTTCCAACATAAAATGTACCAGGAGAATCACAACCGGGAATAACTTTACTATCACAACAATTATAACATATAAATCCATTGCGGCGTGCAACTGATCCCAACTATATCATGTCATCTACCCTTTATCGCTCCATATCATATCTTTCCACATAATTTCAATACCGTTGCGGCTTGCAACCCGCTCCCCAAAGAATATGAATTAAGCAAATAAACTACAACCAACTACGACGTATCACAAAAATAAACGTAATAACGAGGCTACTTAAAGAAATCACAACGGATGAAAAAGTTACACGATAACTCCCAAAATCATATAGCAAGAAATGGAAATTCATAAATCAAGACACGATTTCTGACAATCAATTAATAATTAAGGCATGTAACAGATAAGACATGAATTCAATAAGTAATTGCAATTAACAATTAAAACATATAAGTATGAACTTGACAATAAAAGATAGAACATGTACTAACAACTTCAAATAAAGCACGTAAGAGCATGCCTAACCACAAAAGATATAACATGAAATGATAGCTTAATTACATGCATGAAAGAAGCCTAATAGTATAAACCGGTCAAATACCACATATAAGCTTGTGTACACACTCGTCACCTCGTGTACACGTCTTCCACATAATTCAAATGGTATCATCAATCCAAAACCAAAGGGGTAGTTTCCCCCACACAAAGTTAGGCAAAGATACTTACCTCATTTTGGCCAAATCAATATCAAATTAGCTTATACTTTACAAATTCAACTCTGATCGGCTCAAATCTAGCCATAAACGACTTAATAACATCAAATAATGCAAGAGAAAATAATTTCAATTAATAAAGCTATAATTTTTATACAATTTCCAAAAAGTCAACCTTGGGCCCGCATGGTCAAAAATCAGGTCCAAGGGTAGGTCTTGACTACACATAACCCCAGGAGTCCATGTATGTATTTTGTTTTTAAATCTGAGTCCAAATCGACTCTCAAAACTCAAATCTTCATTTTTCAAGACTTTGACAAAAATTCCTAAATTTACTCCTTGATTCTCATTTATTTGATGTTAAATCTAATATATAATCATGAAATATAATTGAGAATTGAATAAAATCACTTACCCAATGGTTTGGTATGAAAATCTCTCCACAAAACTGCCTCCCACCGAGTCTAGGGTTCAAAAATATGATAAAATAAAGCTAAGTCTCGGAATACTTAGTTATAAACAAGCTGCAGATGTCACATTTGCGACATGGGGTTCGCAATTGTGGACCCTCTCAAAAGCAAAGTATCCTTCGCAAAATCAAAGCTTGAACATCTGATCCCTTTGCAAAAGCAACAAAATATCGCAAATGCGAACAAATTGGTCTTTTCGCAAAAGCGACTTTTCCCCAGCCCAGGTCTTCATCGCAAATGCGATCTAGAGTTCGCAAATGCGAAATCTACAGGCTTTGCAAAAGCGATCATTTCCTCGTAAAAGCGAGTTTCCTCCTCAGCAGCCCAACATCGCAAATGAGATAAAAAACCTCGCAAATGCAAGATCATAAACACCAGCAAATCTGAACCTTCTTCCAAACACTCTGAAACGTGTCCAAAAATCATTTGAGCCCTCAAGGCTCCAAGCCAAACATCCACACAAGTCTAATAATATCATACGAACTCGCTTGCATGATCAAAATACCAAAATAATATCTAGAGCCACGAATCGGATACCAAAACGCATGAACATCACCATGAACTTTAAGAACTTCTAGAATTGCAACTAAGCGTCCGAACTATATCAAACCAACTCCAAACGACACCAAAATTTTCAAGCAAGTTCCAAATGATGAAATGGACCTATTCCAAGTCCCGAAATCAAAATTCGAACCCGATATCCTTAAAGTCAAACCATGTTCAAACTTAAAAATTCCAAACCTTTAAATTGCCAACTTCCGCCAAATTTTGGCGAAACCTTCTAGAAACTTCCAGATGCAAATCCGTGTATACGCCCAAGGCTAAAAGCACCATCCAGACCTACCGAAACCATCAAAACTCTGATCCGAGGTCAAATACGCAAAAGTCAAATTTGATCAACTCTTTCAACTTTAAGCTTCTCAAGTGGGAGTCCTCTTTCAAAATAAATTCCAAATCACTCAAAAGCCAAAACCGACCATGCACGCAAGTCATAATACACTATGTGAAGCTACTCGTGACCTCAAACTATCGAACTGAACGCAATTGCTCAAAACGACCGGCCGGGTAGTTACATCTACATCATTAGCTACAATTCATGTTAGATTAGGGAGCGCAGATAAGACTTGACATGAAAAGAGAGTATCAAATTTTGGAATATGTGATTAAGAATGGTCATTAGGATGATTTGATATTATAAAAATCACAGCGTCTCTTCTTTATCTCTTATATATTGATGTTATTAGTGATTTTATTTTATTCTAAAAAGATTAAGAAAGAAATATTATTCCACCTCTAATTGATCTATCTTGTCATGTTTTCTCTTTTAGATCAATGTCTACCCTCTAGATAGGCTATAATAATCAAATCTAGTTATGTATTTTAATAGGTCCTTTGTTGGTTTTAAATGAGTGGATAATTTTGGGAGAAAAAATGAACCTGTGAAGAAGAAGATGATAAGAAGAAGAAGAAGAAGAAGAGAAGAAAATAAATTGGTGTGTTACAAAATTAGAGTTGATTTTTATTGATTTAAGTAGTTAATAGTGAGCTAAAAATTAATAAAGCAAATGTCAGTTAGTTTGTTAGTTTCGAAAGTTAGTTGACAATCTTAATTAGAGTTAGTTACGAAGTGGTTAGAAGGAATCTTCCGTTCAAGCACAATACAGTACATATATGCGATTGTATTACATTTTGGAGATCATCAATAACAATTACATCCTATTCCTACCGTCTCTATTCTTCTTTCTTTCTCTACTCTCTTCTACTTCCATCGCCACAGTTAAGCTTCGAGCTTTCTCTGTTAAAGTTCCTAGTCTGCTTCATTGAAACTTCGGATTCCTGGTAATCCCAATAATTGAATAACATTACGAAGATGATAAAACTATTGAGAATTCGACGACAGAATTGGGTGATCTCAAGGAACTAATGCAACAATTAGTCTCCACAGTAGGCTCTTTAGCAGGTGAAGTTGCTCACTTGAAGGGTTTGGATCAGACATTAGGTGAATTGAAGGAACAATTGTTGAATCCATCAAAGAGGAATTTCTTGATGTAGAGGTTTAAACTTGGATGTTTCCACGGTTGAAGACTTAAATAGTTTTGACCCATTTTAGTGGTACTTATGCAAATTTAGAAAATAACTGCATTTTTCTTTTTCCGTTAAGAAAGTAACCATGTTAGTGTTTAGTTTTTGGTATAATAGAGGATTACCGTTAGATCTTATTTTTATGAGGTGGCAATATCTAAAGGCATAACTACGGGGAAACTAGAGAGAGAAGAACTAGAGATGAGCTGGATCCATGCAACACAAGTTCATCTGATACGCATGCTTTTGAACTCGATAATGGCATTTTCCAAGGGACAAATCCGTGAGATTTATGGGGCTAAAGCAAACAATATGTGTCATGAGCTTGGTCGTGACAAATATAGTATCAGAGTCAAACTCCGCTTAGTACGTTGGTGGGGCAAACCTCAGCAAGGTTGTTGAGTCTCAGGAGGTGGGGGTTGGGGGGAGGTAACACTTATAACGGAGGGCGGACCAATGAGGACATGTCAAATAGGAGAGTTTTATAAGGCACAACACAAGTTCACCTTGTACGTGTGCTTTGGACCTCGACGATGGCGTAGCCCAATGAACAAATTCGTAAGGTTTATTGAGCCAAAACGGAGAATACATGTCATGAGTTGGATCGTGACATTTTCACGATTATTCTTTTATGTGATATAATTATGTATATTAATGCGCAAAAGTTACTCTTTTACAAAATATTGTATAACTTGTATTTAAATATACAGTGGCTAGTAGTAGTGAGTTGGACCAATATAAGCTTGATTCTTCATGAGAATGGTTTGCCTTAAGCTTAGGGATCAAAAGCAAGTGAATTTAACGAGGCAAATCATGACTAAAGCTAAATTTGATCAGTCCGCCCTGAATCATTTTTCCAGAATCCAACAATTCTCATGGGGTAAAAGGTGATGTTGTACAAAGTGTTTCCTTAGACATGTCTACCTTAATGTTTTCTCCCTTTTAACCTTAACTAATTATGATACTGAACAGGTTATCTTTCAGGACTTAATTGAAAAAAAAAAGTTGAAGCTCAGATAACCTTTTTGATGGATAGAACCACTAACATACATTTGACGAACACGAGGACAATGACGAGCGCAAAACATAACACAAAATTATTGCTCGCTAGTTAAAGATAGTATAATTTAATTATCGTCTCTACAGATATTAGAATTAAACAGTGTTTGAATAATCTTTAGTTAATTACTATTCAGGAAAATTAACACTTGATTGGAATAATGATCAACTATAAGTAACTACTAAAATTTAAGTAATTATCAACTAATCACAGAAGACAAGAGTTGAGCAACACAAAAATATCAGTAAGAGAAATAAGGGTAATTGACTAGATAGGTGCAAGGCACTTGACTCGGAATCCAATTCTTGAAGTAGTTCACTCTATGATACTGTTTATTCTCGTAAATTCACCAGATAATTAGATTACACTTGAAGTTAAGGTTTCTCTTTCGATTAAACGTTGATTTCCAGAAATAATCTAATTGAAGCACTAATACTTGTTATGAACATAATGATAGTTTTGGTCTAAAGGGTAACTTCTCACGAATACTTTTCTATTTTCTAGTTTGATTAATAGTTCAAAAGGCTCTTTTGATTACCTAGTTGAATCACGAATTTAACTAGAGCATAAGATGTAAAGAAATTCAATATAAAGCCCCTCTTTCGATTAAGCAGAATAATAAAGAACTTCACAAAACAACTCAAAAGCCCATCAATTAATTCAAGTAATTGTCAAGAATCAAATCCCTAATCAATTTATCAATACACCGTGTCTATCAACACCCTAAGGAAAAATTACTCCATAGCAATGAAAAAATTCATCTCAATAAGGTTTAAAGATATAGAAAATATCAATGCTGATGAATCGATAAAAACTCCTATATTGCACCGATCGTTGGTTGAAATCTTGGCAATTTTTTTTAATTTTCTTGCCTTAGTTGCTTCCTCAATCTTTCGTAGGTCAAAAGTACCTTCAAAAACGTATTTTTAGTGTATTTATATGTCACCCTAGTTTCCCTCCGTAGGATGTCGTGACGGCATCTATTCTCTAAGATTAAGTAAGCTAACCACTTACTGAACTAATAGAAGAAATCAGCCATCAAACGAAGAATATGAGATAAAAACCTTATATACAGTAATAGTTCCCAAAACCGGTAGTACAAGTCATAAGCTTTACTGAGTCTGCTACAAAAACCTATAAATACAATTGTTTCGAAATAGAGATAAAACAGTGCAAGTACAATAACAAAAGGTGACTCCGAGGCCTGTGAACGCAGCAGCAGGTTTACCTTGGGTCTCCACAGCAAGATCTATACACCTAGCTAGCGATCGGCTGACTCCGAATTGCCTGCATCTGCACAAAAATGTGTAGAAGTGTAGTATGAGTGCACCACAGCGGGCGCAGTAAGTATCAAGACTAACCTCAGCGGAGTAGTAATGAGAGATAGTCAAGACACCTACTGGACTAGATAACCTAAACAAGTATAGGTATAGAACTAACAGGGTATGATATCTCTAAAGAACTACGCATAATGACAACAATAACACGATGCTTGCAATAGGAAATAGAAGTAACAATTAGCAACGGGATACCACCAGTAATAACACAGTTTAAATCAGGTGAAAAACAAATAACGGAAATACAGGTAGCAACTTGATAAGAATAGTCGCTTTTGCACCAGGTTTATTCATCCTCACGAGGTACTAAATCTCAAGACTCACACAATTCACGGGTCCCAATTCATGAACTCTAATCACTTGGCATCTTGTGCCCTCATTACAATTGATAACTGCACGAATGACTCACGTGCCAATAGAACAATTCTCACATATAAGACAAGTAGATAGAGTACGTACAAATGATCGGTAGCATCAGTGTTCATCTTCTTAAGCCGATAGGGTGATAAAGTATGTGTATGCTTGTGCAGGTGTTCCATCACAACTCAAGTCAACAAGTAAGAGTAGAGGCAATGAATGGCACATAAGAAACGATCACCACGAAATGACACGGTATAACTCACATAGGGTAGACACACCACTACACAAATAACAACAATAACAATGCCCCCAGGCCATCACAAGTCATCACAAATCAATCCCCGACATAGTCCACTTTGTCTGGCCACGTGCGCAATAATAAAGTAAATGCCCGCTTGTCTCACCACACGCGCATAATAATATTTCCACCTTGTCTTGCCACATGCACAAACCCACCTATATAGCCCAACTTGTCACGCCGCATGTGCAAATATCAATAGTAACAATAGCACGACAGAAACATCATCCAAACACCCCAAAAAAACCTCCCAACAATATCACGTGCCAAAAACACAACATCACAATAGAATGACTTTCACAACATGTGCCCATGTTCCACAACATTTCATCTAAACAGTGTCAATACCACAACTGCGCATAGCCCTCGGCTTGACAAACTGAGTACAACAGCAACAACAACAACAATAGCGCGAGAATACGAAAAGTAAAACAACTCAAGAGCTTTGGATCACAAAGAAGCGGTAGAACGAGCTCATAAAGAATAAACACAATAGGGAATACTAGTCCCAATAAGAATGGCTCGGCAAGGGAGAAATAATAAATAACAAATGATTCCACAAAAGTACAATTCGACAACAAGGAGAATAACATGAGTCAATAATTCCAAATAAGGATGAGGCAACTATGATAAAGGATAACTAAACTTCATTTAGGGTTGAGCAATTACGATGAGATGCAACAAATTCAATTAAGGATAAGCAACAAAAAAGATAATCATAACCTAAAATAAGGATAGACAATTATAGAAAAGATAATAAAAATTTCAATTAAGGATAAGCAATTAGGAAAGGGTAGCATGGCAATCGAAGAGGCAACGACTCAGTTAAGGAACACTAGAGTCAAATAGGCAATAAGGGTGGAGCATGAAGCAATTAATTCCAATTAAGACACATAGAGGTGAAACTAGTAAATGGAGAACTTAACATAACAAAACATCTTCATATCTAATGATCATAAGAACCTAAGAGTCCTAAAAAGTCAACTTTTCACAAATAAGCCCAAGCACATACTCGTCACCTTACGTACACGGACTTCACATGACTCAATTAGCACCAAAAACTCAAATCCTAAATGGTAGTTCCCTCCCCCCCCCCCCC
>MCJB01005225.1:236596-259544 GCA_002018475.1 Nicotiana obtusifolia
CCCCCCCCAACAAAGTTAGGCAAGATACTTACCTCAAAGAAGCTAGGCTAATACTCTAAAATGACCCTCTCAAGTGAAACAACCTCTGGATGGCTCAAATCTAGAAAAAATAATTTCAATCCATAAATAAAACTCACAGATTTCGGATAATAAATCTTCGATCTTTAATTAAAACTAAAAAGTCAACCCAAAAGTCAACCTCTCGGGCCCGTACCTCGGAACCCGATAAAATATACAAAACTTGAACACTGATTCCGATACGAGTTCAACCATACTAAAACTATCAATTTCCTACATCAATTCGTCCTTCAAATCATCATTTTTCATTTTGGAAGATTTCTTCAAAAAATCTCATTTTCCTCAACTCCAAACACTAATTATAAGATAAAAATAAAGATGGGGTCATGGAATATAATAAATTCTGAGTGAAGAACACTTACCCCAATGATTGTCTTGAGTAACCCACGAAAGATCACTCAAATCCGAGGTCTACAACTCCAAAAATGATAAAAATGGCTAACCCTCGAAATAGAGTACATTTATATTCTGCCCAGTGATCAATACATCGCAATTATGGAACAATCCTCGCGATCGCGAAGAAGAAAAATGAAGGCTGCCCAAAACATGCTATGCGAACGCGAAACTACAGAGGCGAACGCAAATAACAGTGACCTTAGCTTACACGATCGCGAACCCGAAGACGCGAACGCGAAGAACAAATCCCTGATGCCCCTTTCCAGCTTCAACTCAACGCGATCGCAGACATCAGTATGCGAAAGCGAAGGCAAAAGCATTCCAACCTTCGCGAACGCGAGCTCCTGTTAACGAACGCGAAGAGTAATTGCTGCCTGCCTCCCAATTGCATTACGCGAACGTGACTCCTCTGACACGAATGCGATGAAGACAAACCAGATGACAGAACCAGCACTTCAAAACATGAGGAAATGGTCCGAAGCTCGTCCGAAACTCATCCGAGCCCCTTGGGGACCTATCCGAAGAAACCAACCAGTCCTATAACACAACACGGACCTACTCGAGGCCCTAAATCATATCAAACAACGTCGAAACTACGAATCGCACGATGAATCGAACTTATAATTTCTTCTAACTTCCAAAACGCGTGCCGAAACATGTCAAACCAATCCGGAATGACGTCAAATTTTGCATGCAAGTCCCAATTGACATAACGCAACTAATCCAACTGTCAAAATCGCATTCCGACCCCGATATCACCAAAGTCAACTCCCGGTCAAACCTCTCAACCTTCCAAAACTTCAACTTTCCAATTTTTTGCCGAAATGCTTCAAATTACCCTACAGACCTCTAAATCCAAATCCGAACGCACGCCTAAGTCCAAAATCACCATCGAAGATATTGAAACCATCAAAACCCCATTCCGGAGTCGTTTATACAAAAGTAAAATTCCGGTCAACTCTTATCGCTTAAGTTTCTAGAACACGAATCCTTTTTCCACATCAATTCCTAATCATCCGAAGTCCGAACTTGACTACGCATGCACGTCATAACACACAATACGGAGCTTCTCGAGATCTTAAGCCACTAAAAGGAGCGCTAATACTCAAAACAACCGGCCAGGTCGTTACATTCTCCCCCTCTTAAACAAACGTTCGTCCTCGAACGTGCCAAGAATCACCGAAGTCATCAAATCACTGAGTGCATTCACCATACATACACCTGCGGGTGACCTCACGTCACCCCAATCCACATAAGCCCGACGGCACCACCTCAACTGAAATTTACCCCTTCCACCAATATCAATAAGCCTTAGAACCGAAATTATCACCATTCGATCACTTCAAAAGACCCGATTCCTACACCCACGCTCGGTATCAGCCTCCACCGGCTGTAACAAATTATGCCTACACCCATAAGGTGCAACAATACGACATAACACATCACACATATGTCCCTAACAACATCTCTAATCACCATAGCCTCCCATAATCAAATCCAGTACCAACAATTAGCCTTATATCCGTTAGAACCCTGTTTCAAACCTTCCCAACACTGGCAACGATGTGATAAACATGAAGAACTCATACATCTAACACCACCTGGGCACACACCTCACAAGCTAAAACCCAATAAGCACAACGCGAATATGACTAAATATATGAAGAGAAACACATGAGAGAACTATCAAATAAGCCCGACAGACACAACCCCCATATCAGTACCATAGTAAAAATCAATTTAACAAGGAAGAATCAAAGTATATGAACAAATCACAAGGGTCCCGTCCTAATATAACTCTACCGTGGCCCGCAGCCCGTTTCCAACGTACCAAATCACATGAAGACGTGAGGATCCCATCCTCAACTTTGAATCACAAGTGGAATACACGTCATACAAACTAAAAGCTCCCACTAATTCAATTCCGCCGACAAAATCACAACACATACTGAACTCTCACACCAGTAGAGCATCTAAATCACAAATCGTAATCAAATTTCTTAGAAATCACATTAAAACTGCCAAAATGAGGAACAGAAAGTCACTCAAAATCTCATAACTCTCAATAATGAATAAAAACAAAACAGTAGACACGGGCTACCACTATAGAATCTCCCAATAGGATAAACACATAAGTAGAGTATTAAATCACGAAACTCACTCACATGTGAAGCAAAATAGGAGGACTCATCCCGATAAGCAGAACCAAAACAAAATACGAATGATGCTGCTATATAACAAATCGAAACCATACCTATACGACATCATCTGGTGCAACAGCCTCAGACCTATTGTAGGAAACACATCAACAGGTCTGGCCTCCCCCTCTTGGGCGTCCTTTACTCACCTGACCTATACCCCAAGCAGACGGTGCATGGATATCAGCAGCCGGAACCGAACTCATAGCCTGAATACCCCGCTGTGACACATCTATCTGGTGTCTGGAACAATCTCTCACCATGTGGCTGGTATCTCCACACTCAAAGCAACCCCTCTACTGACATGGCTACGAAAACTATGCGGTACAGGTACTCTGAGACCCGTGGGTACCTGAAACGCCATGCGAAGCCTGAAGTGCAAACTGAACTGGCTGACCCACAAAACCTCTACCATGTCATACCCTGCCACCAAATAAGGACCAGTAGATCTCTCCGGTCTGCGAGACCTCTTAGCCACCCTGTCCTCTCTCTCCTGACCCCGCCTTCCTCTCTCTCTCGTGGTCCCACATGCCCTCTAATCGGCGAGCGATCTCGACCACTGCTAAAATGGAACATCTAACTCCAACTCGCGATCCATGTTGAATCGAATATCATGTCTGAGCCCCTCAATGAATCTACAAACTCGATCTCTAATTGTAGCGACCAAAGCAGGTGCATGTCTGGACAAATTACTGAATCTAACGGCATACTTTGACACGGACATAGTACCCCTAGAGCAGCTGCTCAAACTCCGCGCGCCATACATCCCCAAGGGTTTGAGGAACAAACTCTCTCAAGAACATCTCTGAAAACTGAATCCATAAAAGTGAAGCTGCATTGGCCGGGCTACCCAACTCATACGCTCGCCACCACTGATAGCCGCTCCCTTAAGCTGGAATGTAGTAAAAGCAACCCCATTCGCCTCCGCAATACCATAGTGCGGAGAATGCGGTGGCACTCCTTTAGAAAACCTTGTGCACCCTCTTAAGCCAAACCACTAAAAGTAGGAGGGTCATACTTCTTGAACCTTGCAAGTATAAGTTGTTCTTCTTCAGATGATGCGGCCCTAACCATGGGCAGAACTGGGACCATAGGCTGAGTCGCCATGACTCCTGAAACCTGACCAATATGGACTCGCTACTCTGGAGTACGAGCGGCTTAAGTCTGAGCTCCTCCCCCAGTCAGTGAAGTAGCTGGTGCAACCAGAATCAACCCCACCTAAGACAATGTACCAAACATGCTCAAGAACTATGCTAAAGTCTCCTGGAGTCCGGGAGAAATAACAGGCGCCTCCGGTACCTGTCCCCCAATCGGAGCTACTAGCGGCTCCTCAACTGTTGCTCTGGTAGTCACCCTAGCTACGGCACGTGCTCCTCTTCGGCCTCAACCTCTGCCTCTAGCGACACCTGCTCCGAGGGCGGCGTCATCAGTAACTGCAGTTCATGTTCTCACCATCTGTGAGAGAATAGAATGATAAAAAACTTAAACTCTGGGATCAATAAACTCGCACAATAGGAATGAAAGAAGTGAAACTGTCCTAATAGTTCCGTAGGCTCTCAAAGATAAGCATAGATGTCTCTGTATCGATCCGCAAGACTATACTAAACTCGCTTATGACTAGTAGCACCTACAAAACTAGACCTCTGATACCAACTTGTCACGACCCTAGTTTCCCTCCGTAGGATGTCGTGGCGGTACTTAGTCTCTAAGACTAGGTAAACCTAACACTTAATAAATCAATAGAAGAAATTAGCCATCAAACAAAGAATATGAGATAAAAACCTTACATACAGTTACAATTCCCAAAATCGGTAGTACAAGTCATAAGCTTTACTGAGTCTGCTTCAAAAACCTCTAAATATAACTATTTCAAAATAGAGATAAAACGGTGCAAGTACAATAACAGAAGGTGACTCCGAGGCCTGTGAACACAGTAGCAGGTTTACCTTGGGTCTCCACAGTAAGATCCGTACAGCTAGCTAGCGATCGACTGACTCCGAATTACCTGGATCTGCACAAAAATGTGTAGAACTGTAGTATGAGTACACCACAGTGGACCCAGTAAGTATCAAGGCTAACCTCAGTGGAGTAGTGACGAGGGACAGTCAAGACACCTACTGGACTAGGTAACCTGAACAAGTATAGGTATAGAACTAACAGAGTACGATATCTCTAAAGAACTACGCATAATGACAACAATAATACGGTGCTTGCAATAAGAAATCGAAGCAACAATTAGCAGCGGGATACCACTAGTAATAACACAGTTTAAGTTCGGTGAAAAACAAATAAAAGGAAAGACAAGTAGCAACTAGATAAGAATAACCGCTTTCGCACCAGTTTTATTCAATAATCCCAATGAGGTACCAAACCTCAAGAACCACACAATTTGCAGGTCCCAATTTATGAACTCTAATCACTTGGAATCATGTGCCCTCATCACAACTGATAACTGCACGGACGACTCACGTGCCAATAGAACAATTCTCACATATAAGACAAGTAGATAGAGTACCTACAAATGATCGGTAGCATCAGTGTTTATCTTCTTAAGCCGATAGGGTGATAAAGTATGTGTATGCTTGTGCAAGTGTTCTACCACAACTCAAGTCAACAAGTAAGAGTAGAGGCAATGAATGACACATAATAAACGATCATCACGAAATGACACGGTATAACTCACACAGCGTAGACACACCACTACACAAATAACAACAATAACAATGCCCCCAGGCCATCACAAGTCATCACAAATCAATCCCCGACATAGTCCACTTTGTCTGGCCACGTGCGGAATAATAAAGTAAATGACCGTCTTGTCTCGCCGCATGCGCATAATAATATTCCCACCTTGTCTAGCCAAATGTGCTAACCCACCTATATAGCCCGCCTTGTCATGCCGCATGTGCAAATATCAATAGTAACAATAGCATGGCAGAAACATCGTCCAAACACCCGAACAAAACCTTCCAACAATATCACGTGCCAAAAACACAACATCACAATAGAATGACTTTCACAACATGTGCCCGTATTCCATAACATTTCATCTAAATAGTGTCAATACTACAACTGTGCATAGCCCTCGGCTCAACAAATTGAGTACAATAGCAACAACAACAACAACAATAGCGCGAGAATACGACAAGTAAAACAACTCAAGAACTTTGGATCACAAAGTAACGATAGAACCAGCTCACAAA
Organism: Nicotiana obtusifolia; assembly: GCA_002018475.1. Taxonomy (NCBI): domain Eukaryota; kingdom Viridiplantae; phylum Streptophyta; class Magnoliopsida; order Solanales; family Solanaceae; genus Nicotiana; species Nicotiana obtusifolia. Next base: position 242,472 of record MCJB01005225.1, read on the forward strand.
GAATAAACACAATACGAAATACTAGTCTCAATAATAATGGCTCAACAAGGGAGAAATAATATGCAACAAATGATTCCAAAAAAGTACAATTCGACAATAAGGGAGATAACATGAGTCAATAATTCCAAATAAGGATGAGGCAACTACGATAAAGGATAACTAAACTTCATTTGGGGTTGAGCAATTATGAAGAGATGCAACAAATTCAATTAAGGATAAGCAACGGAAAGGATAATCATAAGCTCAAATAAGGATAGACAATTACAGAAGAGATAATAATAATTTCAATTAAGGATAAGCAATTAGGAAAGGAGAGCATGGCAATCGAAGAGGCAACAACCTCAGTTAAGGTCAAATAGGCAATAAGGGTAGAGTATGAAGCAATTAATTACAATTAAGACACGTAGAGGTGAAACTAGTAACTAGGGAACTTAATACAACAAAACAACTTCATAGCTAATGATCATAAGAACCTAAGAGCCCAAAAAGGTCAACGTTCCACAAATAAGCCCGAGCACGTACTCGTCACCCCGCGTACACGAACTTCATATGACACAATTAGCACCAAAAAACTCAAATCTTAAGGGGTAGTTCCCCCACACAAAATCATGCGAGATACTTACCTCAAAGAAGCAAGGTCGATACTCTAAAATGCCCTCTCAAGTGAAACAACCCCCGGACAGCTCAAATCTAACCAAAATAACTTCAATTCATAAATGAACCTCATAGAAAATTGCGGATATAAAGCTCCGATCTTTAATTAAAACTAAAAAGTCAACCCAAAAATCAACCCCCGGACCGCACCTCGGAACCCGATAAAATTTGCAAAACCCGAACACCCATCCCGATACGAATTCAACCATACTAAAATTATCAATTTCCGACATCAATTCGTCCTTCAAATCATCATTTTTCATTTTGAAAGATTTCTTCAAAAATTTCCATTTTTCTCAACTCAAAACACTAATTATAAGATAAAAGTAAAGACGGGGTCATGGAATATAATAAATTCTTAGTGAAGAACACTTACCCCAATGATTAGCTTGAAAAACCCACGAAAAATCACTCAAATCCAAGGTCTACAACTCTAAAAATGATAAAAATGGCTAACTCTCAAAATAGAGTACTTTTATATTCTGCACAGTGATCAATACATCGCGATCGCGGAACGAAGGCTTCCCATAACGTGCTACGCGAACGCAAAACTACAGAGGCCGAACGCGAATAACAGTGACCTTAGCTTACGCGATCGCGAACACGAAGAACAAATCCCTTATGCCCCCTTCCAACTTCACCTCAATGCGATCGTGGACATCAGTATGCGAACGCGAAGGAAAAAGCATTCCAACTGTCGCGAATGCGGCCTCCTATTCGCGAACGCGAAGAGCAATTACTGCCTGCCTCCCAATTGCATTACGCGAACACGACTCCTCTAACGCGAACGCGGTGAAGACAAACCAGATGACCGAACCAGCCTTTCAAAACATGAGGAAATGGTATGAAGCTCGTTCGAAACTCATCCGAGCCCCTCGGGACCCCGTCCGAATATACCAACCAGTCCTATAACACAACACGGACCTACTCGAGGCCGCAAATCAAATCAAACAACGTCGAAATTACAAATCGCATGTTGAATCGAACTTATAAATTTCCAAATTCTAACATCCAAAACTCGTGCCGAAACATGTCAAACCAATCCAGAATGACGTTAAATTTTGCATGCAAGTCCTAATTGACATAGCGGAGCTAATCCAACTCTCTAGGAATTACATTTCGACCTCGATATCACCAAAGCCAACTCCTGTTCAAACCTCCCAGCCTTCCAAAATTTTAACTTTCCAATTTTTCGCCGAAATGCTTCAAATTACCCTACGGACCTCCAAATCCAAATCTGGATGCACGCCTAAGTCCAAATCACCATACGAAGCTATTGGAACCGTCAAAACTCCATTCCGGAGTCGTTTACACAAAAGTCAAATTCCGATCAACTCTTACTGCTTAATCTTCTAAAACACGAATCCTTCTTCCACATCAATCCCAAATCATCCGAAGTTCGAACTCGACTACGCACGCACGCACGTTATAACATATAATACGGAGCTGTTGAGACCTTAAGCCACTGAATGCAGCGTTAATATTCAAAACGACCGATCGAGTCGTTACATTATACCATGTAAAAAAGGGTCCAAATGGAACTACCTTTCCAAGCCGAAGTGGAAAATTACTCTAAGAAAAATGGATAGGTGTGTCGCGCCTTGCATAGTCCCATACGCCGCGCCAGTGAAAATCTTTAGAGGGCTGTTACTTTCAGTAGGGATCTTCACTTGCACTGCCGAGTCGCACCACGCAGAGCCCCATACGGCGCAGCATTGCTTTTTTCATAGTGATATTTTTGTGCTATTTTTGATATCCAGACTTGGTCCTCGACCCCTGAACGTGATCTCGGTTTAATTCCTTGGGCTTTACTCAGACTTCAAAGCTCCAACTTGTTCGATTTAGTTCCTATTTATCTTTTTAACTTGGAATCATTTTCCGCAAGGCATAAACACGTAAGAATAGCAATTCACCATCATTCAAGCTCAAACACAAGTAAAGTGCAGTATTAGAGTGCGAAATACAGCTAAAACACGAGTTTCTAACCTACCATCAATACCCCATACTTAAACCATTGCTCGTCCTCAAGCAATCAAACTACACTTCACCTCGAGATGACTTTTTCATCAAACAACTTCCGTAACCCATCATGCCAAAAATATTTAAAGCAGAATAAGCATCCTATCATAACATCCTAACCTCAAGACTCGACTCAAAAGCACTAGGTATTGTTCACAATCTGCTCGCTTTCTAATACAGAGGCCAAAGACTTTACCTTACCTTTGCAAATCATGTGCCCTCACACCAAAAAATAGAGAGTAGTTCCACACACAATAAAATTCAAGAACAAATAGGAACTCAAGATAGAAAGGATTCACTCACTCTCAAAATTAAAACTCATATTCCACATAAGATGCACCATAAGCTTGCCCCCAGTATAATACTCTATTAATTGAGCTCATTCAATCAAAGATCAAGTAGGACTTTATTTTGGTTGTAATATAGGTTGCGGGACAGATAGGATATATTTGGATATAGTGACTACACCTCCCTGAGCACTTTAATACATACAATTTCATATTTTAAAGCCCATACTTATGTTGAACCAAACTCCAACCTTCACAACATAATAACATCAGCTCCCAATTTCTTTAAGCATAAATATAGCAAGAGTTATCACTAGCAAGAAATATTTTTTCCACAAAATACATACAAACGAAAGACTTTTTTTTCTTCTTATTTTCTAATCTTTTTTTCTTTCAAGCAATTCATTTTTTCTTCTTTTCTTTTTTAATTCCCTATAAGTGGCTCTCACTTCTTTTTTCTCAAAACTGTGCACCTTTCTTCTATTGTTCTCAGTTCCACTCAAAAATTTGGCCATAACTCAACTTAACTTTTAACAAGCTCATAACAAATTCAAGTGCTTAAGAGAGGTAAAAGAGTTCAAACAGATAGTCAATTCAAACAAAAAAAAGGCCAGGCTTGTAGTGTGGTAGCCAACAAAATAGGATTACAGGCTCACAGGGGCTAACTAAGATACACATTAATTTTGGTGGATTAAAGGCATATATCTAGCTCAATAAAGAAATTTCGATGTCACTTCCTAGACTGAACAAAACTACTATTTCGCTTTGCAAACACACAGGGCAAGTTCTAGACATCAACCGACATGCACAGAATATCAACAAAAACCTCACACATACACATTGGCACATAACTCACTTAGTATTTGATCTATCCTGATTCTCTAGTCAAAGTAGTTAAGCAAAGTCGAGATCAAACAAATTAAGGTACTTTTACACGAGTCAAGAAATGAGCCTACGTGTCAAAACTACGGTACTCACCTCTCTTAAGGCACAACAAAGTCAAGAAAATTACCTCTAATTAGCACTACGACTCAAGATTCTTTGTTCCTACAACAAAAAAAAAAAAAAAAAAAGCTAACTGCACCAGGTTCAAGTAAAACCCTTGGAAAAGAACCGCGGCACAAAGACAAATCAAAGGGAAATTATTGGCATCACGCGTCCACATGGCAAGAGAGTCAGCTCCACATAGTTGTCGCCGGATATCAGGATAGTTCGGGCGACAAAGAAACCTCTGAAACAGCTTGTGAGTGTGCTCCGTGAATCCCATAATCTGATTGGTCACCTAGGAGGAGAACAGGATCACTTTACCTCGCACTTACACCTCGTACACAACATCCAGACTGGCCTCAGGCTGCCAGTTGGCATAAAACTCCTTCACTAAGTTCACGTTCATCGCATCACCGGGACGGAACAAACTCTCAAAGCCTAGTGCCCGGCTGCTGTTGTAGATACCCGAGTACTTCTGGGACAGCTTCCCATCATCTATAGCAACCCCAAAATCTGGTTTCACAGTAGGGACAGAGGTCCTAAACCAATGTCTAGCATGAGCTGGACAACTTGAATGCCAAACTTGCACTCCAGAACCACGTCAACTTCCGGGACAATGTGCTCCATATCCTCGTCCACTAGAGCAGCGGGTGGTGCCCGCCTACCTCTCCTCCTACTACTAGGAGCACCCCTAGAGGAACCAGTGTTAGCACGCTTACTGGGATGGCGAGACATGACAAGCAAGACTAAACGAGGTAGCCACCTCACACTTATGTCATTGGCATGTTCACAAGTACAATGTATACCGGAGACTCGGACTACCCCATTAAAAGCATATCACAAGTAATCACCACTCGCCCAACCACCAATATAACATTACAACACCACAACTAACGGTTACACTACACTATTGTAAAGCATAAAACAAAAAAGTTAAACTAAGGGTGGCTAACGATCCGGTTCACACCGGACTGGACTGGTTTCGGACCGGAAATCGGTCTGGATCGGTGGAAATCGGACCATTTATTGGCTTGGGGTGCCGGTCCCGGTAGCGGGACGGTTTGCCCTTTTGAAACTAGATGAACCGGAAAAAAAAAGGGCCGGAATCGGACCGGACCGGTTTGCAAAAAAAGAAAAAAATCTACCAGTTTAAAAACCAGACATTGGCAACGGCTCTATTGAGCTAATAGCCATTGTCTAACGGTCAAAAACGGCCATTTCACCCCATAACCACCCCTAACTATTTTTTTCCCATACATACCCAATTATTTCATCATATTTTTCACAAAAATCATCCAATTCTCTCAAATTCTCTACAATATTGTTATTTTGCTACTTTGGCTATTTGTGTAAATTATACAATTTTGATTCTTTATCAAGTTTTAATTGGAGTTTCTATCAAGTGAAGGTTCAAGTTTCAATTTCACCTCAATTATACGGTTATATTTGGTTGGTCGTTCCTACTTCCTACTCTTTTATTATATTTTTGTCATATATTTATTTTATTTGCTATAATTATGTCTCAAAGAGGTTTAATTGGAACTAGTAGTGAGGGGCGGGCACGTGGTCGTTGGGGAAATAGGGGTAAAGGAATTACTGGTAGTTCTAGTCAACAAATAGATGATTCTCAATATTATCATGATTTTAGCTCTAATAATCCACTTGATTCTCAACACATAAAAGCGCAATATAACTATGAAACTGGGGTGAATTTAGAAGAACCACATGAATTTCAAGCTAGTCCACCTGAAGTTCAGTCTGACTTGCCTCCTGTACCTCCTACTAGAGTCTCGGTTAAACATAAAGGCAGATCTGAGGTGTGGGAATTTGTGCAAAAGAAAGTTGAAAATTAGACGGCTGTATGTGGTCTTTGTGAAATGGAGTGGGTTTTCAAAACTGGGGGTAATGAAGGTGGGACGGGTAAAATTAGGACTCACTTAAGAAATAAACATCCTAAGGAATGGTCAATGGGGGCGGTATTTATTTAGGAACCGAACATGGGGGAGTAGCACATGATGAATCCTCGGGTATCCAAGCGAAAATTAACCAAAAAACAGGAGGGATTCTTACTTATGATAAACAAAGGGATAGGGAAAATATTGCTAAACTAGTTGCGGTAGAGCGTTTACCTTATAGTTTTCCTTCTTCTACTTGTTTTGTTCGTTATATTCAGGCTATATATAATCCTTCTTTTAAAGGTTTTCCAAGAACTACTGTTAAAAATGATATTATTAAATTTAAGAACGAATATAAAGATTATTTGTGATATTTATTTGATAACTTTGACACTAGAGTATGCCTTACTACGAATATGAGTCGTTCTACAAATAATTGTGATTATATTACAGTTACTGTTCATTGGATAGATCCTGATTGGGTATTTCAAAAACATATTATTGCTTATAAAGTTGTTGATGAATCACACATGGGTAATTATATTTTCAAAACAGTTTCGTCAATCTGTCGTATATATTGTTTAACTAACAAAGTTTTTGGTATTATAGTAGATAATGCTACAAACAACACAGAAGCACTTAGGAACTTGAGACCTATTTTGAACCCCCCTTTTGAGAAATTTTTTCATGTTAGATGTACATGTCATATTTACAATTTAGTAGTACAAGATGGTCTTTACTTGTTTAACCACATTATTGAAAAGGTGAAAGTAGCTATTGCTTGTATACTTAGAAATAAAAATCAAGAAAGAAAAAGAGAATGAGAAAGAAAATGTATAGAATTAGGAATACCGATTAGGAGAGTCCCAAATTTGTACTAGATGGAACACTTTATATGAAGCATTGACTGTTGCTTATGAATATAGAGAGCTATTTTATGGAACTTTATCACCTTAAAGAGGATAATTGGAACCTTGTTCAACATCTCCTTCAGTTTTTAAAAAAATTCTATCATGCTACTTTAGAATTTTTCGGACAATATTATCCAACTATTCCTATCATGTTATATTATATAGCTGGAATATCTGAATTATTATAATTATATAGGCAATACGAAGAATATAAAATGATTGTAGAGGCTATGATTGAAAAATTTTAAAAAATATTTTTTTCCAATTCCCCAACTTTTTTACATTGCTTCTGTGTTGCATCCTGCATTTAAACTTAAGTTAACTGAACGACTTGTTAGAGAAATATATGCAAATTTAGATAATACATCTATTGAAATTGCGACTAATAAATATTCAAGTATAGAACATGCTTGTGCTAAAGTTCTTTCAGATACCGTGGCTGTTTTCGCAAAGTATAGAGCTTGGGCAGACACTGCTACACCAACTGCACCAATACTGTCAACCGGTGAAAGTTCTTCTCAAATGGGCAAAAGGCATGCGGGGATGAGCACTTTTGGAGGACTTGATCAAAAATTGCTTTCAGAACAAAACGAGTACGGGGAGGAATACAGCGAGTTCCAATTCTATTTAATTCAATATCCAAAGAAACTTACAAATTTTAGAACTTATAATTTATTGGATTATTGGAAGAGTCAAGAATTGCAGTTTTCAATACTTACAAAAATGGCCCGGGATATATTAACAATTCAAGCTTCATCAGTTGCATCGGAGAGCGCTTTTAGCCAAGAAAGATTTCAAATTGGAGATCACAGACATTCGTTGAGAGAAGAGGCAATGGAGACAGGAGTTTTATTCAGGGATTGGATCAGAGCAGAGCGAAGAAACTTTAGAATACCAGAACTTTCTCAGAAAAAGACAAAGCGTATCTTGATCAAATTTTGGGCGACGGAACAAGTGAAAAAGGGAGTCAAACAGGCAATGAAGTAGAAGATGAAGAAGAACAAGACGAAGATGATGAACCGGAACAACAACAACCAGTTCCTAAAGAAAAGCCTACGGCTATCTTAAAAAAATTAGCCAGTATGTTTAAAAAAATATAATTTTCTACATTAGAATACACTACAATAAAATTGCTCCAAATCTTGGAATTCCATCACAAGTTCACAACTCTTGTCTTCTTATTTTTTTTTAAATTTATTCTTTGCGCATAATACTACAATTAATTACTAGTTTCTAATTGATTCAAATTTCAAGGTTTGAAACTAATTCAAAGTTTGAAAGAATATTATAAGTTTTTTAATTCTAAGTTTGAACTTTGAAATAAACTAAACATTTCAAATATATATACAAAGTTAGTAATATTTTGTTGTTATATTTTCAAAAACATAAAATTATCTATCACTACAATAAAATTGTTCCAAATCTTGGAATTCCATCACAAGTTCACAACTTTTGTTTTTTTATTTTTTTTTAAATTTATTCTTTGCGCAAAAATACTACAATTAATTACTAGTTTCTAATTGATTCAAATTTCAAGGTTTAAATCTAATTTTAAACTTTGAAACTAATTCAAAGTTTGAAAGAATATTATAATTTTTTTAATTCTAAGTTTGAACTTTGAAACAAACTGAACATTTCAAATATATATACAAAGTTAGTAATATTTGTTGTTATATTTTCAAAAACTTAAAATTATCTATCACTATAATAAAATTGCTCCAAATCTTGGAATTACATCACAAGTTCACAACTCTTGTCTTTTTTTTCTTTTCTTTTTTTTAATTTATTCTTTGTGAAAATATACTACAATCAATTACTAGTTTCTAATTGATTCAAATTTCAAGGTTTGAATCTAATTTTAAACTTTGAAACTAATTCAAAGTTTGAAAGAATATTATAAGTTTTTTAATTCTAAGTTTGAACTTTGAAACAAACTAAAAATTTTAAATATATATACAAAGTTAGTAATATTTTGTTGTTATAATTTCAAAAATTTAAAATTATCCATCACTTTAAGTAAAAGACAAATTAAAAAAAAAATTGGCCCGACCGGTCTGGACCGGAAAAACCGGTCTACCGGTTGCCGGTGCCGGTCACGGTCCAGCTTGCATCATATAGGACCGATGGACTGGACCGATAAGACCGGTTTGGTCCGGTCTTGACGCCCCTCCGGTACCGGACCGGAACCGAAAAAATCCGTGACCAGACCGGACTACTAGCCACCCTTAAGCTAAACTAGTAACTATGAAAAGAAAATCAAAAAGATATACAGTAAAACTACACATGTATATAGCATGAATTAGACACCACGATAACAACTAGTGAAACAATAGGGTGGTCAATAAATTAACACTAGGGGTTAACATTTCACAATTTCACAAAATAAGAGCATGACCACCCACCCCACACTCTTCATCTATCATCACTTCATTACAAGTCAATTATCTTCCAAATTAGCAATAATAAACACAATTTATGTCACTAAGCCATTTCACCAAACACATTGTCGGTAGTACTTTCAACATTAAATTTCAACTCAAGTGGGCTAGAACTACCACACAAATACACTAATAAAACACCCAATATCACTGACAACATCACCAAATATAGCATAGCACAAAATGCTTCAATTTCAACTAAAAAGGCCACAATTTTTCGGCCATAATGCATCCCACTTAACTTCATAATAACATAATTCCAACATTATCATGTGAAAAATAATTCACAACCATAAACACTACGAAAATCCCAACAAAATCAAGCACAAATTTGGCCTTAGTGTGAGCAATTTACTAAAAATCTACAAAATAATAGTAATCCAGGGTTAAAAAAAATTAAAACTAATATAACAAAATAATACAATAACAAAGGAGTGGTATAGAAAGAAGGGAGAAGAAACTTACCTTAACTATGGAGGAAGATGGAAAAACTTGAAGTTGGAAGAATTTGGAGAAGAAGTAAGGATTTTGGGGTGAGTTAGAGAGAAAAGTGAAGAGGGAATAATAGAAAGAATGGGAAAAGAGGGGAAAGACGGGAGAATTTTTTTAAATAATTGGCCGAAAAACACATTACCGCATCATGGGGGTGCAGTGCCCCACGCATCGCGGTAGTGAAGATTATTAGAGAGCTCAAAGTTTTGTCATAGGGCCGCATTTGGCCTAGCGCGGCACAGGGTGCGGCGCCCCATGCGACACGCTAGGCCCATTTTCTCAAAGTTCGGCTCCTTTTTGCTCTTTAGCCCACAGGTTGCACACCAATTCTATTATGTAGTTATTTTGTGCATATTTGTCCAAACAAGTATCAAAACTCCTAAACTCTAATAGTCCTAATCTACAGTCATCTAAACTACTCTACAAAAGCAAGAAAAATGGTTAGAAGTAGTTTTGAGTTATAGTCGTCTGCTTGACTCCATCACTTAGGCTTATTTGATCAAGATGCTAGAGGTTTGCTTGTCAAATCCTCCAAAAAGATACGGTTTAACCTGTGCACATTCACCTTAAAGCTATCATTTCCTCCCTCATCTTGGATCTCAATGGTGTCATACGGTGAGACATGTTTCACCACATACGGACCCTCCATCTTGACTTGAATTTTTCGGGAAACAACCTAAGTCTACTATTCTATAGCAAGGCTTTGTCCCCGTCATGAAACTTTTTTGGCTTAATCAGAAAATCATGCTACCTCGTCTTCTCCTTAAAAATTTATGCACTTTCATACGCGTCCAGTCTAAACTCCTCTAATTCATTTATCTGCGCCAACCTATGTTCACCTGCAAGACTAAGATCAAGATTAAGCAATTGATTGCCTCATAAGCTTTATGTTCTATCTAAACATGTAGGTCACATGTTTTTCCATAGACAAATTTAAACAGTGAAGTCCTTATGGTTGTTTTGAACGCACTTATGTATGCCCATAGAGCTTCATCCAACTTTACAGACCAGTCCTTACAAGAATCACTAACCATCTTTTCAAGAATTTGTTTAAGCTTACGGCTAGCTACTTCAACTTACCAACTAATTTGGGCATGGTATGGGGTTCCTGTTTTATGTGTGACTCCATACATAGCCAACAATGCAGCAAACTACTTGTTCACAATGTACGACCCATTGTCACTGATAATCACTTGAGGTATCCCAAAGCTAGTAAAGATGTTCTTCCATAAGAACTCACACACCACTTGAGCATCATTGGTCCAAGTAGGGATTGCTCCAACCCATCTAGAAACGTAGTCAACGGCTACAAGGATATACTCATGAGAATGAGACAATTGGAACGACTAAGTAAAATCAATGCCCCAAACATAAAAAATTTCACATACCAGAATGGAGTTTAGAGGCATCTCATCCCTCTTGCTAATTTTACCTGCCCTTTGTCACTTGTCACATGCAGCTACATACACCTGTGCATCTTTATACAAAGTAGGCCAATAGAAACCGGCTTTTATGAACTTTGCTGCAGTGCGATTTCCATAATAGTGTCCTCTAGCTGCTCCATCTTGACAATGAGACAAAATGCTTGCAATCTCTCCTTCAGGTACACATTTTCGAATCAAACCATCTGCAACAGTTTAAACAAATTCCAAAAATAACTTTTTACCTCAAATTGAAGCTTCCTTCTTTGATCACGAGAGAGGTCACACGGCACCTATCCACTAGCCAAAAAGTTGGCTACATCAGCATATCAAGGCGGTCTTTCGGAGACTGAAACAATGGAGAAAATCTGCTCATCATGGAACTCTTCTTTTATTTCCACTGTCTCTACTATAGGTCTCTCAAGTCAAGATAGATGATCTGCAACTTTATTCTCAGTGCCCTTCATATCCTTGATCTCTAAGTCAAACTCTTGGAGCAACAATACCCACCGCATCGACGCGACTTGGACTCCTTCTTACTCAATAAATATTTCAAAGCTGATTGATCAGTGTGCACAATCACTTTACTCCCCACAAAATATAATCCAAAGCTTTCAAAAGCAAAGACCACAACAAATAACTCTTTCTCAGTAGTGGCAAGTTCACTTGAGCATCATCCAACGTCCTACTTGCATAATATATGGCCCTAAACATCGTATCTTTCATTTGCCCCAGAACTGCTCCAACAGCCATATCAAATGACTGGCTTAAATCAGACGGCACCATAATAGGAGCACTAATAAGTTTTTTCTTTATCAATTGGAATGCCATTAGGCACTTCATAGTGAACACAAACTTGACATCCTTTGCTAGTAGTGCAGTCAATGGTTTGGTAATGCTGAAAAAGTTTTTGATGAACCTTCTTTAGAACTCAGCATATCCTAAGAAACTCGTTATGCTCTTCATAAAAGTCGATGGAGGAAGTCTAGAAATTACATCAACATTTTCTCTGTCAACTTCAATACCATGTGCAGTCACTTTGTGGCCCAGAACGATTCCCTCTTTCACCATGAAGTGGCACTTTTCCCAGTTAACAACCAGGTGTGTGGCTTCACAATTCAAGCACAAGCTCCAAAATTTTCAAACAGTCATCAAAATCATCCATGAATACCTCTAAGCACTTCCCGTTCAGATCGAAGAATATAAACATCATGTACATCTGAAAAGTGGCGGGTGCATTGCACAATCCAAATGACATCCTTCTGTAAGTAAAAATACCTGCAGGGCAAGTGAAGCTAGTCTTCTCAACATCTTCTGGGGCAATGGGTATCCAATTGTAGCCTGAGTACCCATCCAAGAAACAGTAACAATCATGTCCAACCACTTTCTCGAGCATCTGATCAATAAAGAGAGTGGAAAGTGGTCTTTCCTTGTTGCATCATTCGACCTCCTATAATTAATACACATTCTCCACCCTGTGACTGTTCTTATTGGATTAGTTCATTGTCTTCATTCTTCACCACTATCATGCCTCCCTTCTTTGGTACAACTTGCATTAGACTGATCCATTGGTTATCAGAGACGGGAAAAATTACTCCCGCATCCAACAACTTGATAATCTCCTTGTGCACTACGTCCTCCATATTTTTATTCGACTTGCATTGGGTCGCACCACTGGCTTACTATTCTCTTCCAGCAAAATTTTGTGCATGCAAATGGCTGGACTAATTCCTTGAATTTCAGCTAGAGTTCAGCCAATGGCCTTATTGTACTTTCTCAGCATCTTCACCAGCTTTTGTTCCTGCACACCTATCAAGTAAGCAAAAATAATCACAGGAAAATTGTTAGTTGGGAATCATTTCCTCGTTTAATTTCTCCATACATGCACCAAAATGAGAACGCTGAAAAATGGTAAAGTTAGGGATGTTAACATTTTTACCTGGCAGCAAAAAGAATTTCACCCACCTAGTCGTAACTGTTTATATCTATCGTTCTTGTATATTTAGTGTATAATACAATCAGTGTACAATAACTATATAATCTGTATAAACATAAACACATAAATTAAAGCAAAATTATACTAGTTATAATTTGTAAGATATATAAATTAGGATTAATTTTTGTTGTGGCCTTTGTTGGCTGTTGTAGTGTAAAAAGAGAGAATGACAAAAATAGCATATTGTATAGTGTAAAAAGAGAGAATGACAAAAATAATATACTTTTGTGCCACCGTTGTTGTTGTTTTTTTTTTACCTCAGTAGCACATTTTTGAGAAAAAACTCTATATCAGAATTTTAAAACGCGCTGGGCAGGAATTTTCTCAATCGCCGAAAATTTAAAGCACGTTGGACAGAATTTGAGCCATTAATGGTGACAAGTCAAAATTCTGATAATTTTTAGAATTTCTGATGCTTTAATAGTAATCGTCAGGATTTCTGATACTTCAAAATAATTGCAAGCGTACTTCAAAATTTTAATAATTGCAAGCGTACTTCAAAATTTTAATGCAGGCACTATTTTGCTAAAACCTTTTTTAACGGGTTCCAAATATAAATAGCAGTTTAAAAAAAGTCCTCCAGCATTATTTTGCAATGTAAATTCCCAAGTAAATACTATTGGGTGGACAAAAATGTAAAAATAGTGGCTAGAAGAAATATAGATAAGTTAGTAAAATTCTATTGGTTGTCCTTTTTTATATCAACTGTTTAGTAAATTATACTCTTTTCATTTTTATTTTGAAATTGGCGAACCTTTCAGAGTTCGATCTAACGCTAAATCACAATCTAAAATTTTAGTATTTCAAATGTTAGACAACATACTATTTTATGAGCAAACTGAAAGCTACACAAGCATACATCATATCCCAGTCTCATAAACAACTTTTCTTTCTTCATAAAATAAAGATAAGTTCTGCGTACATATGACTCTCCTCAGACCTCACATGTGAGAATTGTATTGGGTTTGTTGTTGTTATGCATGAGATCCCAGCCTAATGTTGTCGTAATGTATAATTTCCTACGGAGTATATTTGTGCAACTCTATAAGATAGTCAAAATTTAAATTGAGACCTAAAAATGAGAGATTTGCGTAAGTCAGCCGATAAGTAAGGACACCGGCATGGGCTCGGCGACCCAAGTTACAAGTTGGTGGGAAGTGCAAACCTAGCCCAATAAGCCCATAAGCTTCGTCTAAAACCCTAGTTTCCCTTCTTCTTATTTCATTTCTTCCTCTATCCGTTCACAGAGTGAGCAGAGAGCCAAACAGAGAACGCCGAAATGGGTCGTGTTATCAGAGCACAACGTAAGGGAGCAGGCTCCGTTTTCAAATCCCACACTCACCACCGTAAGGGCCCTGCCAAACTCCGTTCGCTCGATTACGGTGAACGGAACGGTTACCTTAAAGGTGTGGTCTCAGAAATCATACATGACCCAGGTAGGGGTGCACCGTTAGCACGTGTGACATTCCGTCACCCGTTCCGTTACAAGCACCAGAAGGAGTTGTTCGTTGCTGCAGAGGGGATGTACACTGGTCAGTTTATTTACTGCGGTAAAAAAGCTAATCTAATGGTGGGTAATGTGTTGGCACTTAGATCTATCCCTGAAGGTGCTGTCGTTTGTAACGTGGAACACAAAGTTGGTGACCGTGGTGTATTTGCTAGATGCTCTGGTGATTATGCTATTGTTATCAGTCACAACCCTGATAATGGAACTACTAGGTATCTTTCGACCTGTTTATGAATAGTTGATTGTTTTTTATGATTAGTAGTTTTTATTTGTTTGAGGATTATTGGAAAGGTTGAAAGTGATTTTTTGTTGAATCAATTAAAAGTTCGAGTGAATATAGTAAATAATTATTGGGCGGTATAAGTTATGAATTGATTTAGTATTGGAATGAATTGGCTTTAATAGAGTATAACGGTTGCAAGGATTTAACAGCTAGAATTTAAGCACAAAAACCACAAGGTGAGTTGCCCGGTAAAATTAGTTGAGGTGTGGGCTTGTCTAGATAGCATCATCATAAAAAGTAGTAGTTGATCTGATATAAACAATGAAAAAAATAGTTGTTTTGATATATAATTTTTTGGAATGATATTCACTTGGTGTAAGGTCAAATACTTTTCGGTTGTGTTGGTGATACTTTTTTACTGAGAGAAACAGCTCAGGATAATGGTCAATTTGTTTAAAAAGCTTAAAGAGCTTTTGATTTGGAGGCAAATATGCTTCCCTTTTTATTAGCTTGACTGGTAAGTTATAATGTTTGCCCATTTGCGATGTATTTCAATCATAAGTACTCATTTAGTGTGGCACTGTTCTTTTTTATGTGGATGTCTTGATTCTTTTCGTGAAATACTTAAAAATGAAAGTGTGTGCCTTTGCATTTGATGCAGAGATTAACTGTTAACTTAGCTTAGAATTTCCTAACAAATGAAGCTTGGCTGTTTACAGTTGCAGAGACCATTATCTTATGCGGATGTGATGTGTTAGTTTCGGTGAGGTGATGGTTAAATGTAGGAAGTTCAGGTTCATGATGTTGGTGAGACTCACTTCTTCACGCCGTTTACAGAAAAAGGAATCTAACAGAATCTTTGTTTTTTGTTGTAGTGAAGAGAGTCTACTATGAACTGGGTTTGATATACTGAATGGCATACCTGTTGATCCAAGTTAGATTGATTTTAATGCTTACTTTATTGGTGACTATTTTCCACATAAAACTCTTCTTAGATTAATATGGCTACTGCATTGACGACTGATGAGTGTTTGTACTTAGTAGTCTGTTGTGGAGTTATGATTGTCATATTGTCATTACCAAGTCTATGAAGATGATTTTAGAAGTTAGTTTGATTCAATTTTACCCTTTTTCCAGGATTAAGCTTCCATCTGGAGCAAAGAAGATTGTGCCCAGTGGGTGTAGAGCCATGATTGGCCAGGTTGCTGGTGGAGGAAGAACTGAGAAACCAATGCTCAAAGCTGGAAATGCATACCACAAATACCGGGTTAAGAGGAACTGCTGGCCTAAGGTTCGTGGTGTTGCTATGAATCCTGTGGAGCATCCTCATGGTGGTGGTAACCATCAACATATTGGTCATGCCAGCACTGTCCGCCGTGATGCACCACCTGGGCAGAAGGTCGGCCTTATTGCTGCAAGAAGAACTGGTCGTCTTCGTGGTCAAGCTGCTGCCACTGCTGCCAAGGCTGATAAGGCTTAAGATATTAAGTTTGTTACTTTTTTCCTTGTCGTTGTATTCTGATTGGATTTGGGACCGTCTTTATACTAAGTTTTGTTTGGATATTATTTAGTAAGTTTTGTTTAGGGACACCCTCGCCTGGACAAGTTTGACATTTATAAATATGCTTAAGCTTGGCGCTCGCTATGTTTCCCTTTTCTTCGCTGATTTGGTTCCTTTTAAAGTTCGTTTGGTGCACCGACTCTGAAGTTGGTTTTGTTTACACGTATTTCACTGTTGGACTCAATAGTGGGGGTTTACTAAGAGTAGGTCTCTACTAGCAGTAATTTTGAGGGATGGTGGTACTCTTTTTCGAATTTATGTGTAGTGGCTACAGATCGTGCTTGTATTAAGCATGGAAGTAGAGTAGGGGGTTGTTCAATCCAGTGCTAGACTTCGTGGGGATGCTATGTTTGTGCATTTGAGTAGTATACTTGAATGCTCTTCTTTTTGTTTAAACAATTAATTTCAACTCTCATAACTATTTTTCATGTTGCTTAGGGTCTCCAAAATGCTGTATTCACACATTTTCAGGAAAGATTGACTGAGATCTGATGTGCCATAGCCGCTGCCTTTTTCTATCTTGATCCATGGTTCTTCTGTGCATCGGGCCCTAACCATAAAGAGAGAGAACTAGAAACGGAGTCCTGAACCAAATTCTTGCAATTTCCATGAAGCGATGAACTTATTCTAAGCAAGCACATGCATTAGTCTTCTCTTTTTTTTTTTTTTTTTTTTTTTTTTT
>MCJB01005225.1:260146-276381 GCA_002018475.1 Nicotiana obtusifolia
TGGTGGGGGGGGGGGGGGGGTAGCTAAAATCTTATTAATCACCAAAGTATCAAATACAAGACCACAGCTACAGCAACGCGCTAAGTTGTCTAGGGAAAGAAGCAAAGAAACTAAGAGCTGTAACATTACCATAGGAACTAAAGCACTCTTCTTATGCAGAATTTCTTCGTCCCTCAGGGAAAACTTAACCTATAAAGAGAACTTTCAACACAGAAAACTACAAGACAGTCCTCTAACTCTGGACAAGTGTAGGCAATGCTTCTAGCAATACTGTCCCAATCTCTGCTAATCTACTCAAATATCCTCTGGTTCCTTTATATGCAAATAGCATGAATTACTTTAGCATATACCATCTTGAACACCTGAGCCGCTTAAGATTTGCCCTTAGCATTTCTCTTAGTCCAGCTTATTTGCTGATCCCAGTTGACTGCTGCATAAGGCTTTCCTCTCAACCAGGTCAGTATCCTAGTCCACAGAGTACTAGTTGCAATACCCTCTACAAATAAATGATTCTTTAATTCACATTGAGCCTGACAGAATATACACATTGGATCATCACTTAGCTCCCACTTGGTTAGTCTATCAGCAGTAAGAAGCTTGCCTGGAAGCTGCAACCACATCGTGAATTTAGCTTTAGGTCTAGCCTCATTACTAAATCTCAAGCATCTCCAAACCACCCTGTTAGTATCCCGAAGCAAGTGAAAGTGGATCTGTCTAATTAAGCTCTTACCCTCCCTAGCGGTGAACTGAACTTCAGCGATAAAGGGATGAATCCAGTTTATTTTTGCTGATTCATTTAGGTATGTCAAAATAGCTAATATGTCAGATCAATAATTTTCTTTCATTTATATGAACAAGATAACTAAGAACAATGTATACGGTAGAAACCGAGCTCTCCTATTGTATGACAGACCGAGGGTGAAACATAATGGATTGAAGATCGACCCTGGATTCCATCGAACCTAGATACGAGGTTAGAACATGCGCCTTCAAAGATTATCGAGTCCGTGACCCCGGAACTAACACTGACTCCGAATCAGCTCGAGAGAATATCATCGAACCAAAATAACAGAAGGTCGAAATATCCGTAAACGGTCGCACATCACGGCGAGAATCTCGACACGTATCAATGAAACCGCCTAATTAGCAAATCATGAGATTTTTTACTTTATATAGAGTTGTACTTAAAGTATGACTCCCCTACTATATAAAGGGGGTCTGATTATTTGTAAAACACATTGTAACTCGCATCCCAAAGCAATAAACTATCATTTCTAGTTATTAGTATCTCATTACTCTGTTTCGGCATCGATTGTAGCATTTTCGACTCGAGGGTGATCAACCTTCAAGGTCAAGATTGTTCAACTTGTGTGGTTTGCATTTACTTTTCTTATCATTAATTTCAATCTTAATCCGATTTCTCATTTGTATCAAGTTAGATCATGTCCTTAAACCACATATAAATTCAATTGTTATCCGATTTTGAAGGTAAACAATTTGGCGCCCACTGTGAGGCTGTGGACAATAGTGGTTATTTGATCCAAATCTCCATAACACACGCTGCTTTACACTTGCTCTTTGAAGTGTCTTTGATTTTAGAAATACAAAAATGTCAAACTCTCAATCAGCACCTCTGCATGTTGACAACGAGTCCGGTCACCAAAGTGAAAATAACAACATAGCGTCCGGTAACGAGATACTGCCTGCTGATCTCGTTGGAATTCCGATCGCAGATTTGATTGACGCTAATTCGCATATGGCTATCGATGCAAATTTGTCTACCGACCCCGAAAATAGCGTTCATGGTGGAGCCCGATCGGTAACTCGAAACACACAAAACGTTGAAGGAGACGGGATCAGCCTACGAGTGATCTTTGAAATGTTGCAGGCTCGACAGGCGGCGGTAGCTCAGTTACAAAACCATAGCAGTGCACCAAGCACGGTTGAGCTCGATCCTCCCCGGGAAGTCACCCGCAGGGATGAACCGGTCATAGAAAGGCCAAACGAACATGAATCGAGGGCTAACCTCGAAATTATAAAGATGCTTGAGGAGCTGATAAAACGGATAGAATCTGCAGAGAATAGGATCGAGGATAACGACAAAAAGGTGGAAACTTACAATTCCAGGATAGACCAAATCCCAGGAGCACCTCCGATATTGAAGGGCCTGGATTCCAAGAAATTCGTACAAAAACCTTTTCCTCCGAGCGCGGCTCCGAAGCCAATCCCTAAGAAGTTCCGTATGCCTGAAATACCCAAGTATAACAAAACGACTGACCCTTACGAGCACGTAACCTCTTATACATGTGCTATTAAAGGGAACGACCTAGAGGACGATAAGATCGAGTCTGTTTTGTTGAAAATATTTGGGGAAACCCTGTCAAAGGGATCTATGATATGGTATCATACCTTGCCTCCTAATTCTATTGACTCATTTGGTATCCTTGCAGACTCTTTCATAAAAGCACACGTAGGTGCCATCAAGGTCGAGACTAGGAAATCAGACCTTTTCAAAGTCAAACAGAAGGATAACGAGATGCTCAGTGAGGTTCATGTCCCGATTTCAAATGGAACGAATGGATCTTCCACAGGTCGTTGATGATTGGGTTGTTCAAGCTTTCACTCAGGGACTTAATATTTGAAGCTCGGTGGCTTCACAGCGGCTGAAGCAGAACTTAATAGAATATCCGGCTGTTACATGGGCCGACGTGTATAACCGGTATCAGTCAAAAATCAAAGTCGAAGATGATCAACTCGGGGCCTCTTCGGGGTCTGTTTATCCAGTCAGAACCTTCAACAGAGTCAAGAGAGAGATTGACCGTAACCGAGGCCAAATAGGGATAGGTATCAACCATATAATAGAGATTGGAGAAGCAGCGGGTCCGGGCGAAACCCCATGGGGAACGAAAGGAGAAACAACCCAGGTCGAAGCAGCCGGGGACTTATGACCAAAAATGGCTTCGATAGGTCTAAAGACGCACCAAGGCTATCGAAATACAACTTTAATGTCGATGTTGCCGCCATTATATCAGCTATCGACCACATCAAAGATACCAAATGGCCTTGACCCCTACAGTCAGATCCAACCCAAAGAGATCCTAACCAAATATGCAAATATCATGGCACTCATGGTCACAGAACGAAGGATTATCGACAGTTGAGAGAGGAAGTAGCTTGTCTATTCAACAATGGGCACCTTCGGGAGTTCTTAAGCAACCGAGCCAAAAATCATTTCAGGAACAGGGATTCTAACAAAAAGGCAAAACAACAAGAACCTCAACACATCATTAACATGATCATCGGAGGAGTTGATATCCCACATGGGCCGATGTTGAAACGCACCAAAGTATCCATTACTAGGGAGAAACAAACTCGGGACTACATACCGGAAGGAACTTTATCTTTCAACGACAAAGATGAGGAATGGATCGTGCAGCCCCACAATGATGCACAGGTAATATCTGTACTCGTAAATAAATTCAGGTTAAACGTGTGTTAATTGATCCAGGTAGCTCGGCCAACATCATTCGATCAAGGGTCGTGGAACAGCTTGTTCTGCAAAACCAAATCGTGCCTGCAATTCGAGTTCTAAACGGATTCAACATGTCTTGTGACACCACTAAAGGCAAAATAATGTTACCAGTAAAGACTGTCAGGACCATCCAGGAGACCAAATTTTATGTGATCGAAGGGGACATGAGAAACAACGCTCTATTCGGAAGGCCATGGATCCACAACATGAGGGTGGTGCCTTCGACGCTGCACCAAGCATTGAAATTCCCAACACTTGACAGAGTTAAAACAGTCTACGGGGAACAACCGGCTGCAAAAGAAATGTTCGCGATTGAAAAGGTGACACCGGCATCTACAGTTTCAACATTGAAGGGCCCAAACCAGGTGGTCAAAAATGGGGCAAAATAGCAACCACTGATACCATCTTCAGCAAATTCATACAAACAAGAGGAAGTTAAGGATGAAGATTATAGGGTTCCCAGATCTTTTATAGCCCTCGATGATTTTGATGCCACTAAATCGACGGTCTAGGAACTAGAACACGTCATATTGCGAGAAAACTTGCCTGATCGAAAGGTATACCTAGGCAGTAGGCTAAGCTCCGAGCTCAGGGAAAAGTTCATTCAATTTCTTATAATTAATGAAGATTGTTTCGCTTGGTCCCACCTCGATATGACAGGTATCCCGCCGGAGATAACCACTTACAAGCTGAGCCTAGACCCAAAGTTTCATCCGGTTAAACAAAAGAGAAGACCCCAGCCCGAGATCAAGCATGCTTTCATCAAGGATGAGGTATCTAAACTTCTTAAAATAGGGTCTATTCAGGAGGTCAAATACTCGGATTGGTTAACAAACATAGTGATAGTCCCTAAAAAAGGGAATAAACTAAGAATATGTGTAGACCATAAAGATTTGAATAAAGCGTGCCCTAAAGACTCTTTTCCTTTGCCCAACATCGACCGTATGATCGATGCCATGGCCAGCCACGAGACCCTCAGTTTTCTCGACGCTTATTCTGGGTACAACCAAATACGGATAGACCTGGGTGATCAGGAAAAAACTTCCTTCATCACTAAATATGGCACATACTGTTATAACGTAATGCCGTTTGGATTAAAAAATGCTGGTGTCACATACCAACGCTTAGTAAACCGGATGTTCGAGAAACAAATAGAAAAATCAATGAAGGTTTACATTGATGACATGTTAGTTAAATCCCTGCGAGCAGAGGACCATTTAAGACATTTGCAGGAAACATTCAGTATATTGAAGCAGTACAACATGAAGTTGAACCCAGAAAATTGTGTTTTTGGAGTGGGGTCGGATAAGTTCCTCGGATTCATGGTATCTAATCGGGAAATCGAGATCAATCCTGATTAAGATTAAACCCATCGAAGATATCATGATCGTGGACAACGTAAAGGTCGTGCAAAGGTTAACCGGGCGAATAGCCGCCCTGGGGCAATTTATTTCAAGGTCGTCCGACAAAAGCCACAGATTCTTCACACTGTTGAAGAAGAAGTCAATTTTTCATAGACACCGGAATACCAACAAGCTTTGGAGGAACTGAAAAGGTATTTATCGAGCCCGCCCTTGCTTCACACACTGAAGGCGGACTAACAATTGTACTTGTACTTGGCGGTCTCGGAGATAGCGGTAAGTGGAGTCCTAGTTCGGGAGGAGAAAAGTACGAAATTTCCAATTTACTATGTTAATAGAACCTTAGGTGAGGCCTAAAATTAGGTACCTTCACCTGGAAAAACTGGCGCTCGCTTTGTTAAGCGCCTCTAGGAAGCTAAAACCATACTTCCAATGTCATCCCATATGTGTCGTAACTACTTACCCATTAAGGAACATTATGCATAAGCTAAAACTCTCGGGCCGATTAGCCAAATGGGCCATAGATATAAATGGGTACGATATTGAGTATTGACCTCGAACCGCCATTAAGTCTCAAATTTTGGCGGACTTTGTGGCCGATTTACCGGCCCTAATACCCGAGGTCGAAAGAGTGTTATTGGTTAACTCAGGAACTTCCTCGGGAATTTGGACCCTCTTCACGGACATCGCCTCGAATGCAAAAGGGTCCGAACTTGGCATCGTATTAAAGCCACCAATAGGTAATATAATTAGACAATCTATTAAGACTATGAAATTTACTAACAACGAGGTCGACTATGAGGCCATGATTTCAGGCCTTGAACTAGCCAAGAGCTTGGGGGCAGAAGTGAGTCCTTGTGGTAAACCAAGTCAATGGAACATTCGAGGTCATAGAGGAACGAATGCAAAGATACTTGGACAAATTATAGGTGACATTACATTGGTTCAAAGAATGGACTTTACAACACGTACCTCGGGATCAAAACAGCGAGGCCGATGCCCTCGCTAACTTGGGGTCATCGGTCGAAGACGACGAGTTCAATTCGGGAGAAGTCGTACAACTTATGAGCTCAATGGTGGAAGAAGGCCACGCTGAGATCAACTCGACGAGCCTAACTTAGGACTAGAGGAATAAGTACATGGAATACCTTAGATCGATAAACTACTTCAGATCCAAAAGAGTCGAGGGCCCTGCGTACAAAGGCATCCCTATTTAGCCTGTCTGAAGACGGGACCTTGTTCAGAAGAACATATGATGGCCCACTTGCAATATGTCTAGGGCCAGGCAATACTGAGTATGTTTTTAAGGGAAATCCACGAAGGTACCTGTGGAAATCATTTGGGCGCCGAATCGCTGGTTCGTAAAATAATCAGAGCCGATTATTATTGGATCGACATGGAAAAAGACGCAAAGGAGTTCGTTCGAAAATGTGATGAATGCCAAAGACACGCTCCGATGATCCATCAACACGGGGAGCTGCTCCACTCGGTTCTGTCGCCATGGCCGTTCATGAAGTGGGGAATGGACATCGTTGGCCCCCTTCCGCGGGCACCAGATAAGGCTCAATTTATATTGTTTATGACTGGTTATTTTTCTAAGTGGGTGGAATCCCAAGCATATGAGAAGGTCAGGGAAAAGAAGGTCATCAATTTCATTTGGGATCACATTATGTGCCAATTTGGAATGCCAGCCGAGATCGTATGTGATAATGGGAAACAATTCATCGGAAGCAAAATAACCAAATTCCTCGAAGATCACAAGATCAAAAGGATCCTATCGACACCCTATCACCCTAGTGGAAATGGGCAAGCTGAATCTACCAACAAAACCATACTCCAAAACCTTAAAAAGAGGTTAACTGACGCCAAAGGAAGATGGAAAGAAATATTACCCAAAGTCCTGTAGGCATACCGTACAACCTCGAAGTCCAATACTAGGGATACTCCGTTTCCTTTGGTTTATGGTGCCGAAGCTTTGATACCGGTCAAGGTCGGGGAACCGAGTATCAGATTCTGATATGCGACAAAGGAATCGAACGACGAAGCTATGAGCACGAACCTGGAGCTATTAGATGAAAGGCGCGAGGTTGCCCTTGTCCGGTTTGCTGCCCAAAAACAGCGGATCAAAAGATATTATAATCGAAGGGCCAACATTTGATACTTCAATACCGGGGACTTGGTATTAAGAAAGGTCACTCTAAGCACATGAAACCTGAATGAAGGGAAATTGAGGCTGAATTGGAAAGGACCATACCAAATAATCGAGATCACCGGAAAAGGATCTACAAGCTCGGAACAATGAACGGCGAGCTACGACCAAACAACTGGAATGTAGCTCCCTGAAACGATATTATTGCTAAGGTACGACCTCATCCATTTCCTTTTACTTATATTTGGACTAACTCTTGCAGGTGATCGACGAGGAAAAGTACGAGATTTTAGGTCTGAAAGCACGCATTGCACTCTTTTTTCCTTGAACCGATTTTGTCCCAAATGAGTTTTCTGTCAAGGTTTTTAATGAGGCAGCAAGTACATCGTGCTAACTTAGAATAAAAGGCCGACAGCGAACCAGTGACGGTGATCAAAACAATATTCGAGGTCTTTCTTCCATCAACCTCGAACACTAGGGGGGCATTACCCTCCGATATCAACTTTAGCACGAAAAGAGACTTCAGGATTGAAGGGTCTCGATTGATAGGATTCAATGTAAGGGCCAAACGGTCAAATGAACCGTGCCCACATAGACTGCTCGAACCCTGACACAAAGCATATACACATACGTTACTATTATGCACAAGAATAAATAGAAGTCTCTTCCCTGCAAACATCTTGTCTTTTAAAATTTTTTCCTTTATATTTCTTAAGGAATTCCCTACTTCCGATACCCTAAAGGAAACGATCCCAAGGGCCATCTTAACCTGAATTCGAATAATCACTCTCTCACTCGGGGACTATTGTCCGGAAAACTCGGACGGTCCAAGCTATTAGACCTCGGGGGCATAAGACCTATTAGGCAACCCTCGAATTATATAGGTTAAGGCCATCCTCACTCAGGAACTACTATCTTAGGCAAACCCAGATAACTTGAAATAATGATGCTAACACAGGGCTGCACCCGAACTATAAAGGCTACGGCCATATAAACTCGGCTCGGAGACGTCCGAAGCCCGTCATAAAAACAACAAGGCCTTAAAATTTTCTTAACCGGTTCCAAAGGCTATCCTCGACATATTGTGACTAAAAGTCTAAGTACTTTGGGGAAAGAAAAATTTCGGTCACACTTAACCCCCACGATGCCTTAAAACGAAATAATTGAAGACAAGGTATCTTCGAGTCTCTAAACAAAAACCAATTGTTTTATGCCAAGGCATGTAGATCTTTGCAAGTAAAAATAGACAAGGCAAAGAGAAAATTTGAAAACTGTTGAAGGGAAAAAGCCTTATATTCATAATAAAAAATTTCTTTTACAAGGGCCAAACTGCCCGATGAAAATTTTTACAAGGGCCAAAAACTGCCTCAACAAAAATACAAATCTTAAAAAGACGAAGTGTCCTAGTCTCCGCTGGGGGCCGCGTCATCACCTTCGGGGTCTCCGCGATCTTTGAGCTCGCTCGAATCTTCAGACTCCTCGGTATCCTCCTCCTCGGGGTAAGCCATCTTCCTGGCCTGGGCTTCGGATACCTTGGCTTTCTCGATCTCAGCCAGCAGGTCAAAACCCTGAGCTCGAACTCCCTCGAGGGCCTCCCTTCGGGATTTCCACTTCATATGCTCCACCAAGTTTCTCACTTGGTCCTGAGCCGCCTTGGCATCGGCCTTATGCTGGTCCACCCGCTCATCAGCCTCAACCTTAACCACAGCAACCTCCGACTTAGCCACCTCAAGTTCCTTGGCTAGATTTTCTTGACCGGAGACCGCCGAGCTCAGTTGAGACTGGAGCTCCTCGATCTTTTTGGCCTGTACCAAGGCCTTTTCTTTTGCAGCCCGGAGCTGGACCTCAGTCGAAGTTCTCGGGCAGTCTCCTTCTCCAAGACCAGGTAATCCATATTTTTCTTTCATTCTTCGGCCTCAACTTTCGCCATGTCCACTTCCACCTAGAGCTGCTCGATCTAGTCAAGCTTTTTTTGGACTTGCGGGTTCGGGTCGTTAAATACCGAGTCTGACTCATCGTCACTAACTTCAAATACTCGTCTTACCTGCTCGACCAGGTTGCCATGCTCCTTCCGAGCCGCTCCTAATTCGGCCCGGAGCTTCTCACTAAGGAGCTTGTAAGCATCCCTCTTCTTAGTAAGCTCCCGAGTCTCGACCTCATGTTGGTTTAAGTCTTCCCGATATCGGAGAAAAGTTTCGTGGTGAAGCACCGAGGCCTGCAAACACATAGAAGAATGTTATGATTGTTCACAATTTAATCTAAGTACGTAATAAAAGGGCTTTCGAAGTTACCCGATTCAATGATGTTGAGCTTTATTGAAAAGACAAGGGGCCTTCACCTAGTCCATTTTGGCCCGATCCTCTTCAGTCACCAGGCATCGAAGATAGCCGGCAATCCCCACGGGGGCGGAGGGAACTCGGGCATCCTCCAGTATGGATATGATGATTGAACGCTTCTAGTCAGGATCTGCACTCGGGCCTTGGAACCGGTCTACCAATATCGAACTCGAAGAAGATCTGCTGGCTCCCGAAGACGGCATCTTCTTTGGCACCAATAAGTCACCTAACCCGGTGACATCTTCCAAGGTGGTAGAATCCATGACATCGAAGAAGTTGTTGAAGGAATTTGCCGCCACTTGAGGCCCCTCGTTTGGGCGTCCTTTCAGCATCTGGGCCTCGTTTATCATCGAGTCGGTGAATGATGGTGACCCAGAAATATCTATCACCCCAAGTGCATCCTTCGAGGCATCTCCCTCAATTTCGAGAAGTACCGACCATGGTCTCCTTGTCGACCTCCCCAGCTCGGGGAAAAATGGCCTCTTCTTCCCCTAGTTCAGAGACCTCGGCCACTGCCTCCTCATCGGCTGCCCTGGTTTGAGGCAGCTCGGTACCGCTTCTCACACGGGCCATCAGCTTAGAGGATCTTCTTCTTCTTCAGACTCGTCCCTCAATCGGCTGAGCGAATCCGATAGGACCTCCCAGGTGCTGGCACTTTCCTTGGATTTGCGCACCAGCCTCCTTTTCGATTTTTTCTTCTCTGAGTTCGGAGAACCCGAAACCTTTTTTCTTTTCTTCTCTTTATCCTGCTTCGGAGTTGGGGGCTCGGTGAAAATGTTATCGTCACCGGATGGGGGCCTCATTTCAACATCTTTTGGTAAACCTGTAAAAGGAAAGTAAAACAAGTTAGAAATCAACGGCGTAAAAATAAAATCGAATGTAACTTAAGAAAAAATCTCACTATGAGAACAGGTCTCCCACCGGCCCTTCGAAAGTTCACGCCACGTGCTCTCAGAGTCGGGTTTTTGCGACACGATGCCCTCGGCCCACTCCTTGAGTCGAGATACTGCATCCGGCATCCGAGCAATAGCTGCATCACAAGGAGTCGATCAGATAAGGGCAAAAAAAATAATGAGCAGAACATTAAAGGCAAAGTTGTACTTACGCTTCATTTTCTATTTCTCGAGAAATGGAATGTCCTCGGCCGGGATTAAGTCCGAGGTCTTCGCTCGAACGAATCGGCCTAACCAACCTTGGTCCCGATCCTCATCGATGCTCGAGAATGGGGCCTTGCGGCCTGATGGGCAAGTTTTATTAGCCTCCCTCGATAGAGTCGGGGACTATACAAGCGCATGAGGTGGTCGATGGTAAAGGGACACCCCTCGAGTTTGCTCACGAAGAAGCGAAGAAGAATTACAATCCTCCAAAACGAAGAATGAATCTGCCTGAGAGTCACCTCGTACCGTTTTCAAAAGGCTATAATAACTAGATTTAGAGGACCCAACATGAAAGGGTAAGTGTAAACGCTTAAAAAACCTCCACGTGGGTGGTGATCGATTCCTCGGGGGTAGGGACCACTACGAGCTTATCGACCCAGTTGCAGTCATCCTTGGCCATCTCGAGGATACTATCGGAGATCGAACATATGTATCTCGAGACCGACTTGCATCCAACCGGTACCAAGGAGGTTTTCTCAACCTTGAAATCGGCTCCGGCTGGACACCCTGCAGGGACGAACACATTTAGAGGGGGTTCTGGTGTCAGCTCCTCAGTGGCAACAAACGAAACGTTCTCAGACAGTCTCGAGGAAGAATGGTTTTCGTTTTGAGGAACGAATTTTGAAGTCTTTGCCATTGCTTCTGAATAGAGGAGAAAAAAAGTTGCTGATGAAAGAGGAGGTGTAATTAGCAGATAACTTATGAAAGCTTTCAGAAAACCAGAAGGGAATAAGGTTGAATATGAGAGTGATGAAGTTTTCTTAAAACACAAGTGCAAATGTTTGAATGTAAAAGTTCTAATGAATGGATAAAAAGGGTATTTATAGTTTTCTCAAACGATGGTTCACATCCTGAAGCTGCAGACCGTTAACTGACACACATTTAATGCCTTGAAGATTGGACCGACGGGATGTTTCAACTATTCTTATCACTTACGTCATGAATTTGTCGTCATTTATCAGAGTGGGAATCGGAAGCTCGTACAATGAGAATCTGAGGCTCGTATAGTTTCTCGTCATTTACTCTTCGAAAAACGAGGGGACTATCTGTATAAGATAGAAACCGAGCTCGCCTATTGCATGACAGACCGGGAGTGAAACATAATGGATTGAAGATCGGCCTTGGATTCCATCGAACCTAGGTACGAGGTTAGAACATGCGCCTTCAAAGATTATTGAGTCCGTGACCCCGGAACTGACTCTTACTCCGAATAAGCTCAAGAGAACATCATTGAACCAAAATAACGGAAGGCCGAAATATCCGTAACCGGTCGCACATCACAGCAGGAATCTCGGCACGTATCAATGAAACCGACTAATTAGCAAATCATGAGATTTTTTTACCTTATATAGAGTTGTACCTAAAGTAGGACTCCCTTACTTTATAAAGGGGGTTTGATTATTTTGTATAACACATTGTAACTCGCATCCCAAAGCAATAAACTATCATTTCTAGTTATTATTATATCATTACTCTGTTCCGGCATCGATTGTAGCATTTTCGACTCGAGGGTGATCAACCTTCAACGCCAAGATTGTTCAACTTGTGTGGTTTGCATTTTCTTTTCTTATCATTAATTTCAATCTTAATCTGATTTCTCATTTTGTATCAAGTTAGTTCACGAATTCCTAAAATCATGTAAATTCAATTGTTATCCGATTTTGAGGGTAAATAAACTGAAGTTTTGGAAAAATAGAGGAGATGCAGGAAAAGAATAAAATTTTTACTAACATAGCTCTAAACTTTTTACATGTTGAAGCGTTTCCTCGGACAAAAAATTCTATTGAAACAAAACTTGCCTCTAAATGCTAAAGAGACTGTTATTCTCAAAAAAGAATTGCTACAGAAGAGCCTACAGACTAAATACGACTTCAGTTTCAATGTAGATACAGGTTTCTGAATGGTGTGCGGCATGTTCATCTAAGGGCAAACTATGAGGTAGCACTATGTAGTTGGAGCAGCTTTAGATATACGGT
Organism: Nicotiana obtusifolia; assembly: GCA_002018475.1. Lineage (NCBI taxonomy): Eukaryota > Viridiplantae > Streptophyta > Magnoliopsida > Solanales > Solanaceae > Nicotiana > Nicotiana obtusifolia. The sequence continues at coordinate 272,658 of MCJB01005225.1, forward strand.
CTCCACTACTGCGTTAATCCTCTTCTTCAGATGCTTCTTTGAGCCACCGGATACAGCTTTTGGGTTGGTTGACAAAAACCTTATCTGAATCTTCTGCTCCTTCCTAGCACCGAGTTCGTAACTGTTTCACAGAAGAGAAACATCAAAACACAAGCCTACTTGAATGAAGTTTATCAGAGGAATGACTCAGTATTCTTCGCTAGCTACAATTGGAAATTTCGTCATCCTTCCACCCCTTGTCACTTTAGAAATTGCGATTGCGACAGGTTATGTGCAGCTATTTCCATGACTTGTTTAAATACGTTGTATAAAAATCCACTGTTTCTGTTACTAATATAGTGAAACTATATAAATTTGTGAAAGTCATGCTAATTCTCGAAAAGACCATTCATCTCGAGATGAAAATGCCTTGAAATAAAACGGACCACTGGGTTATGCGGATCAAAATTAAACGGACCACTTCCAGTACTACTGCAAAAAACCTTCATCAACGTCTTTGTCTTGAATCCCAAGAATGCATTTGATTGCGAAGAATAGCCATAAATGCCTTGAAATAATCCACATATATAATCTCAACTTCAGAGTACTTCAATCGCAACTCCTCCAACGCTTGCCACAGATGATCATTGTTACAATTAGATGACTGTTTTTGACATGATCATTTGCTTATAAATTCACTTCCATTTGTTTTCCGTTTCTTGTCAGGCTGTACGTCATAACGCCTATGCTAATGACCCATATGCCAAGGAGTCTGGCATTAAGATTATTGACAAGTTGGCACAAGTTGAGGCTCCCCCTCCTATTTTGCCTCCACTTCAGGTAAGTTAGGCTCCGCATGACTTTTTAAAAAAATTGATTCTTCTCATGGTCGAGGGGTGATGGTATTACTACCCTTGAGTATACCATTCTTGCTTAAATTTGATTTGTGCGGTGAAAAGGTTTATTTTAGTTAAGATTTTATTAATGAGTATGTGTTTCTGCAGCTTAAGTATCATGATACGGTCGAGAAAAAGACTGTCTGCCACAAGTTGGCCAATGAAATATCATGAATAAGGTATCTAGTACTGTTGACACTGTTTAAATCTTGTCTCATCTATTTGTTTTTCATTTTATGTTCAGTTAATCGGCACCTACTGGTGTGTACTGGTAGAAAGCCTGCGTTGCATTTTCCTTTCATTATTTTGATTCAATGAAAACCTTGGAGGTGCATGCACTGTTAGTATACACCATCCTGGCATTTTTTGTGGGACTCTTGAGTGGCTATTGTTCTTTGTTCAGCTAAGACTAACACTTTATCTCTTACTATAGACAGAATAAATACCACGCCGTTATTAGCATGCAACTCCAATAAATGCCTTAGGCCATCTCTAAATCATCCATAAACCTTTGAATGGTGGTGCCTTTCTGCTGCTGCATGATCTTGTTCGAACTTGAACTCTAGAAATACAATCATATTCTTCGAAGCTACAGGTATAGATTGAAATCCATCCCAATGTATAGGCGAAGCCCTATCTGAACATGCTACAGCTCCTTTCTCTCCACACTGCCTCAAAGGATCAAAGTTAAACGAACCGCTTTCAGTGCTACCACAACAAACCTTCAACAATGTCTCTGTCTTGAATCCCAAGAACGCATGAATGCGTAGAACTGCCATAAACGCCTTATAATAATTTGCATATATGATCTCAGTTTCATGGTACTTCAATCGCAGCTCCTCCAATGCTTGCCATAGATGATCATTGTGCAATGTTGCGAACAAATTTAGTCCTTTGTGACATTTAATTTTCCTGCTATTGTCGTTTTCGGGAAACATTGTTCGAAAACCAGGCAAGCAACCCATGGGAATAATTGCAGAAACCACAAAGTGTTTGGCCTCTGCTTCTTTGATCAGTTGTTCGATAGTACTAATATGTGTCCACAACATCTGGGACAAGCTTGGACCTTCGGAAATAGATTTTTTATGCAAAAGAGAGTGCTTGTAATCATTAAAACCAAGCTGATCCATAAAGATGATAGCTTTCTGAAGAACCTTGTTCCTGCCGCAGTCATGATAAGAGAAGCAATCCTTATAGAAGAGTTTCATAAAGGCGAAAATCTGCAAGTGATTAGACTGTTGAGGCACTTGATGAAGGAAAAGGGACTCATAACTGTTGCTCCAGGCGTCATGAAACTAACACCAGACTCGAACTCAACGCCTTCTTCGATGTAATGTTGTAGAGAAGGCAGACCAAGTACAACAGCTAAATGATCAGAAGTAGAAGCAGAATCACTGTCTCCGAAGCTGTAAATGGAATAAAAAGTTGTTGCTGGGCGTTAGCGGAAGAAGGAGAAGGAGCAAAAAGAAAGAGGAGATCACTAATAGCAAGATGAAGAAACAATGGTTGGTAAGGGAAGCCATTGAAAGAGAAGAAACAACGATCATCAGCAGAAGGCACGGGAAAACTTAGTTTAGGTTAGTGGTAGTATTTATAGAGGTCCTCATCCGTGTAATTTAAGCAAGGTTATAGTTACCCAGTAATAACAGGAAACCCATCCTTATAGAAATCAAATTCTCATATTCCAATGGCATGTTTCCATATTTTCTTTATCTTTTTTCTTTTGCTTTAAGTTTCCTTTTTCCTATTACAGAAATTTTCGAATTGCCTTGATTAATATAATTTATGTATGGGTCTATATATTTTTGTTGAATGTTTCTTTTTCAAATCTGTTTACCCTTAAAATCGGATAACAATTGAATTTGTTCGTAGAGCTAAGGATCCGTAAATTAGTTTGATACCAAATAAACGTAAGTAGTAAGTAATCAGAGTACTATAAGAGAGATAGAGCAATCAAACAGTAAATATATTAATGAAGAATCGCATATAATGAAGTAATATCTGAACAAACAGTAGTAGAGAGCTTAATATTGAATTCTGAAGAACAGTAGAGATGATAAAGTAAGTTGCCTAGTGAGATGAGAAGAATGAGTTGCCCTTCAATGAAGGATCTCTGCCTTTTTTATAGGCAAGTGTTAAAGTCCTAGGTAAGTGTAAAAGTCTTAAGTAAGTGTAAGAGTCATAATAAAAGCAGGGAACTGATTACAAGGAAACCCCATTAATCATGGGATTTAATACTCTTAAATGATAGCATAACGGCCATAATGGTTGAGGTAATTAATTCTGGCGAAACGTCCGATGATTAGCGAGACCTTCGAGTTGGGGCCGGTCCACAATCACGAAGCGTCTCCTGGCCGACTATACTAGCCATTTTATTTCGGTCTCTCCATCCTGTGCGACCGATTTGCCGTTCCTGGACCGGGGCAACCCGATCTCATTTCGTACCCGAACCCGACTTCATTTAGGTATGTCAAACCCAATACAGATAGTCCCCTTGTTTATTGGAGAGTAAGGACAATGAACGACATGAATTATTGGATCTCGGGCTCACTACTCGAACGATCAATACTTATCATAAAGTATGTGATGAGAACACAACCGCCAAAGTCACCGATCCCCAAAAGATTTTATATATGACGGCATCATAATGACGTGCACAGCCGTCAATGTAGGCAATCATTGCGCACCCTTTTTGCAGAACCTAGTACTGCATTAAATGCGCGCATTTAATGCCGCGTACCTCGTGCTCTGTGCCTCCGCTTTTTCTACAAAAGTATAAATACTTCCTTCCCCTTCAGATTAATTTGTTTGTCTTCATGTATTAACTCACTTTGTCCTCATATATTTAC